>JBBMOY010336670.1:0-12030 GCA_037951405.1 Platydemus manokwari | reverse complement strand
ACTTGTGATGACTTTATTAAATAAAACTGGA
Organism: Platydemus manokwari; assembly: GCA_037951405.1. NCBI lineage: Eukaryota > Metazoa > Platyhelminthes > Tricladida > Geoplanidae > Platydemus > Platydemus manokwari. The sequence goes on along the minus strand of JBBMOY010336670.1, from coordinate 11,999 downwards.
TGAAATTAACAATGATTTGTTGGTATGGAATGAGTATGATTATAGATTTTTTATCTTATCCACTTCTCAACACAAAATATAGTCATGGTCGACGCTATTATCTGGTTAGAATAGCCATATAAGTTTGATTTATATATTTATATTGACGAATAAAATGATTGTCACTTGATTGCTAGATTTTGAAATATCTTTTTAGTAGTATTTCTATGCGAGGAATATCGGATATATAGTGGTAACAGGTTAATTCAGTATCCACATGGGAATTCCGACAGGAACTTAATGTGAACCGAATTCGAGCTGGAACCAGAAATTAATCAATAGTTTATACAATTCTAAATTTCTACATAACTATTATTATTATTACTATTATTATTATAATTATGATTATGATTATTGTTATTTTTGGCTATATTATCAATATAATTATTAATTGTATTGTAAATATTATCATTGATAATTATATTAATGTTTTTAAATTTGACAATAGAAATATTAACAACTTTGTTTGGATGATTAGATTTCCTTTGTCATGAGTATTTAGCCAACCAATTACACATCCTGTCAGTTTTCTTCAATTCGTTGGAGAAAATCAATTTGTTTATTTGTTACACATTGATAAATTAACTGCAATGTCAACCCAGTTGATTAAACAGTCAATTTATTTGTTTTAAATGAGCCGAAATTTGCCAAATAAATTGCACCAGAGCAGAAACATTGAAACTATTTAGCTATCGGAAGAAAATTTTTAATTATTTCACTATCTCGATGAAAACAAAATAATCGCTTTTTTATAATCGATAACCAAATATCTCAAATCATTTTCATGGCTTTTCAAACAAAACATAAAAAACTAAATATCTATTAGAATATCTATGGAATGAATTTGAGTTTTTAAATTCAAATCTCAATGAGACAAATTATATATGATGGGGGGTTTTAAATCACATGGGGTTTAATACCATCTGGACAGAAAGCTTTCTAATTCCTCTAAATATAATTTCAAACCCATGAAAATGAATGTAGTATAACTAAATAGAATCGAAGTTTGATTTCAATGAACTATAAAGCTTGATATATGTACAAATTTTCTTTCGTACATGAAGTTTTTTGGATGAAAAGAAATTTAAGAAATAAAAAATATTAAAAAAAAATAAAATCTATGGAAATTCAATAAAAAAAGCTAGGCTAAATAAATAAAAATACTATTTAGTTGTTGGTGACGTATTTATTAATTCATTCGATAAATTTGATTAATACTGAAAAATGATGGTATTTAAATATATAATTTGGTATTGTGACTATTCAATGGTTTTCAATACGTGCTTTACAAAATAGTAGCGACTTACGTAGTGACCACAAGCAATGACTGAAACTTATAGAAAAGAAGGAGATGATCAAGAATACAAATAAAATCAAATAATTTTAATGATAGGGGTATGTGATAATTTTTAAATGAATTACATTTTTTAAGATTAAAATCAATATATAGTATTTAAATCGATAACTTTGTGTCGCGACTTTCCAGTTGGTTTTCAATGCGTGTTTTAACAATTAGTAGCTTTTTACAGCTATGATTTATATGCAATACTAAAACGAATCAGTAAACTCAAAAATTCAAATAAAGGTACTCATGCAAAAGGATTAAAAATAAAGGATAAAATGCATGCTTTAATAATTAAACTAAATGTATTTATGCAGAAGAAGAGAACTGACAGTTTCTGTATATTTGAGTTCTTGGTTTAGTTTCTTTTGATCAGCAGTTCAAATCTATAACAAAGTGGTACCAAAATTCAAGTGTATATGACGTAGTGCATATGCTTTAGTAGGATATCTCAATAAATATCCTGCTTGTCTTCTCTTCATTAGGGCTTGTTGATGTTTCTTGAATTGCTCCGTTATTCGTTTCCCAACAAAAATGGAAGCGACCAGATTGTTAAAAGCCAAAAGAACAACCACGAACCCAACAATTTATTTCATTTTCAAAAAAATTTGAAATTTCATAATATTTTAATTTATAATAGTGATAATTATGATTCTGGCTATTCAGTTGAGTCCTTGATTCCAGTTTCTTAATCCTGTTTAATAAATCTTTCGAATCAATAATTTTTTATTCGAATATAAATTTCATTCATTAATGAGCTTCTAAAAAACATTTGTTCGATGTAAAGTTTGATTTATTCACATAAACACCGCAGCTATACCAAAAAACAAAGCTTAATTATTATTATTTAGTTTAATTTGGATAATTAAATAAGTTTTTATATAATTACGATTTTAATTAGTAATTTAGAAAATTATTCGATATCAAAATTCAATAGAATAAAAACATTTTGATGTCTCGTCGAAACCTTTTGCAATCTTTCAATTTTAACAACTTCAACTCTGGTCTCGAGTTGCAATTTGTATCGATTACAAATATTTCCAGAATTATATTCAATTTTAAAAGCTGTAATATTTAAATTATAATATTAATATTATAGGTTATCTTTTTCAATAAATTCAATCACCAAAATATGTCAGATCAGAATGTCTGAATCTCCGGGAGAAAATGGAAGATTTTCATTAAAATCAGCAAATCTAAATAAAACTTATTTATATAATCCAATTGGCATGTTTTCATTTCAAGCCGAATTAATCAGTTATATGTAGAGAATTAGCCCATTTCCTTTCAAATGCCTCAGCTAATACTCATCAGTAATAAACATCAGATTCAATTATCCATTAATGTCTTATTATTTTCATTTTTTTAATGAATAATTAATTTGCTCTTATTTATAGAACTCAATTCTCCTAATACTTAATTAAAACCAGTTTATCATCCATTATGTATGCTGTACTGTCTTGGAAACACAGTTTGTATCGTGTGACCTATTAAGATTTTAGAATTATGAATACTCTGTTAGATTAATTAAAAAATAGTTTTTATAGACTTTAAAATTTAATGGTTAATTTAATTTCTTCAGTTCTTTTAATTGAAAAATATTCTTAATTTAGTGTGCTCATTAACATTAAAAAACTGACATTTTAAAGAAGCAGTAGTTTAATTACTTAAAAATTATTTAATCATCGAATCTTCAATATTAATCGGCGAACATAATTTAATTTAATTTAATTTAATTTCCTCAATAATTTAAATGGAAAATATTCTAAATTTTATATGCTTATTAACATTAAAAACTCACTTTTTAACACACAGGTAGCTTAATTCTGAAAAAAGTATTTAATGAGAAATAAATTCAATATTAATCGATTTATTCAAATTAGTTTAAATTTTCTGGTATGCAATTAAGTAACTTTTTAATATAATAAAATATAAGAAAAGATGTTGTCACGGACGTTAAGGATCATTTTCTCAAGTAGTAGTGACCACGAAACATAAGGATCTGTTAAAATTAATTTGATAGCGAATAGGCAATGTCAGGGGTCCAGAAAAATGTTTAATATAAAGTAAGATAATCGTTACCAATGATAAAGATTATAAAAATGAAAAAATAAATAGTAATAAATAAATAGGTAACCATTTTTAAGCGATGATAATATAAGTGTAGAGAAGTACATTAGATAATAATGAAGAAAATCATCAGACGTCGAAATTGCAACCGAAAATAAACCCGGTCTAAATATTAAATTTGTAATTGAAGATCACAATAGTTTACAGATGCCAAATTGTCAATAATCACGGCACTAAAATCACACTCAATAATCAATGAATAATCAATACAAGGCAGGATCAGCACTCAAAAGTTAAACAGCGGCAAAGATAACAACGATAAAGACTGGTTATCATAAAATCACGTACAACTCACACATAAATTAGTAGCGGTTTACAAGATGAACACGTATTTGGATTCGATTCTGAAAAGGTCTATAACATGGAAGTATAGAAGAAGAGAAAGATATTGGAAGGTTGAGGAGAAGATATAGAGAATATATGTAGAAAATAAAGAAGATTCAAAAACGACTAAGAAAGAGAGAAGAAATAGAATTTTTCATTTAGTTAAATAGTTGGATAATTCAATACATAAATAATTAGGAATACATGAAAGATTAAATACTTTGAAGAAAGGAAGATGTGAAGATTTAAAAATGTAAATTAAAAAGAAGGTACTGATTTGCTTAAATAATTGCTTTTAAATAGGTTATTTGGTATTTGTTCGTTTTCGATGGGTGCCTTATAAAAAGTAGCGTCTTACTATGCCGTTAATAATTAATTAAAAATTAAATCAAAATCTACACAGAAAAAAAATTATATTTAATTTAAATATTATATTTAATGGGAATCTATAATAAATTAATAACAATGTGCCTGCGCTTCGACAGCACTGAAAGCAAAACATAGAATTGCAAAAATTAAAATTAACTGGCTCATAGTAATCAAATGTAAATTTTATCAATAATTTATTTGCAGATTATAATTAATTATATCGTCATTTCAATTAAAATAAAATATTTTTTATCTCATTAAGCTGCAATTCAATTTTCAATCCACTTAGGTTTTTTTATCCAGAAGGTAGGTTGTTGTCTGATAGTAATAATGGATCACAATCTCTTACAGTCAGGCTCATTTTAAACTCATTTTAAACAGTTTTTCGGGAAATTTCTTTTGTTCATATGACTCTGTACCGTAACACTGACTTAGCCAATGAAGGCATAAGATAGAATCGGTTGTTGCTATTTATTATTTTTGTCCAGTGTTTAAATTTCTGTAAAAAATCATTATGAAACATTGCAGTCGATTATTCGAAAATAAAAAGATAGTATTGTAATAATCGAATAAACGCAAATACCTATGGCCTGATTTAAATAAAAAAGCACGAATAGAATTTTTTACACAATGTGAATAACTAGAATCATATTGAATATATGATTGATGGACAATGGATGTCAATAAGTACAAAAGATATAAGGTCGGTAAATAATTAGGTTAATTCAATATATAGAAGAGCTGAGTGAGATGATATTCTGAAAAAGATTAACGAAATTGCACCTTGAAACCATCATTTCAGCACTTTAAACATTTATATGACTACACAACCATACAGGCATAGCCATCAGCCAATCATAGCAAAGTTACATAGTAAACGACAATTGAAAAAAGGAGAATAGCTACACAACAACACCCGCATAAGATTGACCAATCCCACTCATGCAAAAAATTAAAAACCCAATAAAAACATGGAAAAGTAAATATCGAATTAAAATATGTTACAGCATGACACAAAAATTACACACAAATCACGAATATAAAAATCGATGTAAAGATGGCCAACTGCCAGGTGAAAGCCAAGTTTTGGTTGATATTTTGTGAAGCATAGTTTATGTGTAGGTGTACGAATAAGTGCACAAGAAAATATGTTATCAGCTTTTTATTTTGGAGTCAGAGTTTAATCAATTATTTAGAAGTAACTCAACAGAGGATATTAGTGAATGAGATTAAATATATATATATACTACTTACAAACTAAAAGGTTTTGTTATTCAAAATAATAGCCAATTTATCATAATTAAAGATGTTTAAAAAACATTTCCATCTCTATCTGATATTTTTGTTAAGGTAACCAGGAATATTTTTAAAGCACGTTGTTACGGAGAAAACCGATCTTGATTTCAAGTGGAAAATTAATTTCTAATAATTTAACCTCAGAGTTTCAATTGATAAAAAATCTTTTATTTTTAATGGAAACAAAAATCTTTTCAAACAATATCGTAGACATCGATTTCACAAATAAATAGCACAGTCCATTTTGTAAAATCTTCAATAAAAAGTCTCAAAATAACCAAAAAAGAAAATATAATAGGAGAAAGCAAGTCTGAATTGGAAAGAGTACCAGATAAAACGATTGTAGTTCCTTCTAATGAATGGAGTCTTTAATAGATTAGGTTTTAAGATAATTTTTTCTCAGACAATGTTCGAAATGCATCTGAAAATAAATCTTAATATTTTGAAAGGATTTGATTTGGTAAATGTCGATGTCGATTAAACAACCACTTTAAAAATCCCTGAAACGATTGTGAATTTTTATAAAATAAATTTTTAAATTTAGTCAGAAATTGAAAAATATTTTTGAGAAAAATTTGTTTTGACTACATGCAAACATGGGGAAAATTATTTTCAAATTTTTCCTGTGCTCCAGATGCGAGTAATATATGAATATGACATCTAAAGTGACGACGAATAATATAACTACACCAGAATATAATTACAAAAATATTGATAGAAATTCTATGCTTACTGACGGTAATAACAGAAATTGCAAAATAAATAAAATCCTTTTCATAGATAAATTATAAAATAAATTGATGATAAAAATACCTTTAGATACAAAGTTGTATTAAGAAAATCCTCATGAATAATGAGTGATAAAATACCAAAAAGTTTTTCAATGGAAAAGTTGAATTTTAAATTTGATCACGAAGTAAGTTATGTACGTTTTATGCTATAGTGTTGTATTACCTGTCACCAGATAGGAATATTAATTCAATTTTTAGAACGGTTCAAAGGTCTTGGAATTTTCTTAATAATTTCAACTAATAAAGGTAATAGATATCCAGTTAGATATCAAATAAACTGTGATTTTTATTGGGATTATCGATAGTGTTGAATAAATAAAACAGAGATTGCTACTTAAAAGTTTAATGATCACAAAAAGTGCAATTAGCATTGAGATAATCCATGCTTTAACACATTTGATACTGGCTTCAACGAGCAATAAACCATTTACAATCAGAAGTTTGTATATATTGTTTGTATTCATCTCTTATTCTACGCTTTTCCCGATTAACATTGAGCTCATTGATTTATCATGATTGAACTTGAATAATCTCTACGTATGTGTTGTTAAATAATCATATATTTTTATCGTATCATTTTATATTGTTTCTGAGCAGTATCTATGTATGTAAAATGTCAAAACAGGGATTCCAAGGTGTCAAAACTCGTCATTTTTTCCATAGGAATCTTCCATACTGTATAATTGCATTGAATTTCTTTGTATTCAATACGTCTTAATGACAACAATATATTATGGAATCATTCTTGTTTTATTATTGATTTTATTATAAACCTAAAAAGCTTTCTGAAAACGAAAATATTCTATTAGAAAATTTAGAGTAAGATAATTTAGATAATTTAGAAAACAACATTGCTATGAAAATTATCCTATAATTTTTTCAAATAAATTAAAATTTAAAAATCCATAGATAATGTTAATCACGTTTCAACACTCTTTTCTAATATGGAGCGCTGCTATAAAACAAGTTGGAATTAATTAATAACGTATTCAAGGTTTCTAGTGATTAGTCAATATAATTATTATGATATTGAGATTCTAAAAATTTTCCAGGGGTATTTTATTCAAAGCCTAGGTCGACTCATCTGCTGCAGTGATAGTCAAGCAATTTTGCATCTCATTCAAATCAATGATTTTGAAATTAGTGAATGTTTTCAATATTAAAAAAAACACTGTTCGAAGAAGTTCAGAAACACGACATGTGTGTGATCACAATTCTCTTTATTAACAACACTTTAAAGATTATTGGTGTTCGCAGATCAAATTATTTATCATTGGTTTGCTGCCACTTAATTCAATTTTATTGTTTAATCAAGAGTACTTGGTGTGATTTGATGTACACTGCCTTGTCATTATATGTCCCACCATATTTATATGACAAAAAATCTTTAAAAACAGTTAAACAAAAAATTACGATAAAAATCTGGATGAATAAGAATTTATTAATACGCATTAATCATAATGTTTCTTTTCGTGCTTTATGGACATTTGTTGGTGATTTAATCCGATTTCTGTAATGCCATTAATCATATTAATGATGTGTAGAATGATCAATTGATTTCTTTAATGCTCAATTAGAATTTCTAATGATTCTACGATTTTAAAGCAATTCTGATTAAATGGACGATAGATTTTCTAATAATGTTAATCTCTTATCGCTTATCTGTATCCCAATTCAGAATAAAAGATAATTAAATTTTAGAATATACAGATTTTATGTTATCTTTTAAGAATTTAATCTATACTGTGGTTAGAATTATGACATGGCCGTCTAAATATATAACCCAATCGACCAGGCATAGTCGAGTCCATTTTCGACAATCGACTTTTTGATTTATGCAGAAAATAGTGCGAATTATTGGATTTATTCCGATATTTTCGTATATAAAGCTACCAAAGACTCATTCCAGAATTTAACATCTAACTCTTCTATTCATCGACTCATGTTTAAATTCGGTTAAATTCCGAATACAATTAGAAAGAGAAAGAGGTAATCTTAACTAATCTATCAAATCGTGGTCTATCAGATTTGTGGGATGTTTTCATCGAGTTTGTTTTAAATAAGTGAAATATACAAATTAATTTAAGAAAATATAAAGCAATTTATTTTATCTTTTAAAATTTAGATGTATTTCGGAAGATCCAAATTGTTACAAATCAGTTTCCCGGGTTTCCAAAAATATATCCATTTCCAAACGAAGATTCTTATTTTTAAGTGATCTAAAGATTTTTTTTAATGAGTGGCAATCGATTAAGTATTTCTCCGTCTATCACGATCAGGTTCTTGGCTAGATATGAATAAAGGAAAGAAGTTGTTTTGAAAACTTTAAAAAGTGTAAACCAAATTTAATCAATTTATCACACAACTTAAAAAGCTCGTACCGATATTTGTAATCTACGTTCGATTCAATAAGAATGATGAAAAACAAAGAATCTTTTTCCATCCATTCTCATTTAAAAAAAAAAATTCTCAAAGATCTGCCTTCGACACGGAATAAAAATGACTCCCAAAACAAATCTTATATTCTAATCGTTACAACAAAAAATTTTCATTTATTCAAAATCCCTTGACCGCAGAAAAATCTTTATTGATATGTCATGAAATTTGCTTAGTAAGTAAAAATTAAAAATATTAAAATCTCATCTCATTTTTTGTTTCATTCAATGATTTGCTTTCTGAAAATTCATGAATAAGATGCTTATTTAACTTTCAAAGTGATTATTTATCTCTGAAAAATCAATGATATGAAAGATGCTTTACTTTGATTGAAATTTTTAGTTAGAAAAACCTTCATCTATGTTAATATTTTATTCAACAAAAATGTTTACAGTTGTCTGGGGCACATATTAAGTTAATGTTTAAAGTAAAGATAAAAATTTATATAATGCAAGCATATAATTTCCTCTTATAATATTGGGTGGTTTATTAGGTTTTTTTCGCTCTAATTTGATTGATTTCAGACCATGTTGTTTAACGATATTCTTAACTAAAACAAATTTTAATTTCAAAATAAATCTTGGTGGATAAAAAATTGATTCTTTTGTTTATTTTTCTGAAAGAATATTCAATTTTTTATAATTTTTTCAGAATTACGCTTTCAAATATTCGAGCTTTATTTCAAGTGCATCCATCTTTTTTAGTTTCTGCATTTCAGCATCATCTAAGTGAGATTCAAAGGTCTTTCATCTTTTGTGAAAACAATTTCTTTTCTCAATTCTACTTCGTCCTTGCTAATTATTTAAATGGTACATCACTTCTCTTATAACCACAATCTTTATTGTTTAACTCAAACCAATTGACAAAATGGTAAAAACAATAACTAATATTTATTAAACATTAACAAGTTCTTCACTAGGCAGTAGGAAATCCCTCACATCAGCTTTATTTGATTAGGTAAATATCGCTTTTTGCTGTAATTCCTGAAACTGGTTGGGAAATGCTTCTACAATCCATGGTTGATGCAGCACCGAATGTTGAGACTTGCTGTGATTTCTTTTGATTTTTTGATGTAGGGAGTTAATGAGCAGATTGATGCGGGAATCAAGAAGACCGTTCGAATTTACTATTATTCTGCTGGATAATTTGGGAGATTGATGAAATTGTGAACACATTTATTAGGATCTTATATTAAATTCATATTGCTGGGACGTCATTTAATTCGGTTAGAAAATTCCAAGTCGGAAAATGTGTTTGTAGAAATGGATATTTTGTGTGAGTGCATTGTGGTGGATTTTTGTTGAAATTGTTGACGAACTTTAAGTTTTTCTTTAAGTTTGGGTTGACAGGATGTCATATATTGGAATTGAGATATGTGAGAATATCTTAATCTGCGCATAGAATACCATACTGAGTTGTCGATTTCATAGATGTATAGACCTCTTTCTGTCAAGCTTAAGCATCTGGAAAGAGATAGAAAATGCTGAAAATTTGATAATTTATTCCGGTGAGCCCATTTTTGATATCTTCAATAAGACAATATTTAATGAGCAGGATCAGAATGATACAATTTGGCAACGGAGAACTGTTTGAGATAAATAGATAACAGTTGCGCTGCATCAACAGTTAGTGTCTGGTCTAGTTGTGTGTGGAGGAGGAGGGCTACGCATACTAGAGATTGCTCAGTAAATGGAACTTTGGCTAAACTGTAAGGCATTAATTTCATTCGGAATTCGAGTAGAGTTTGGGTAGTGAATTGAAGTCGAGTAGAAAAATCATAATGTTGGTTGAGTGTTGGTCGATATGGTTGTTCGGAGTTGATTTTCATTGTGTTGTGTAATGGAAAATTTGTTTTCTCGATTTTTGGAAATTGTGTCGGTTATTGTATCGAATATGTGATGAACACATAATTTGGGTATTGAGTCTCATTTTCACCGTGAATGTAGTTAATTTTTTGATCTGATGAGCAGCCCGTGAAAAATTATTTCTCTAAAATCATGGACTTTGACATCAGGAAATTAATCATTTGCTTCTGAACGAAAATCGGCTAAAATGACCACTATCACTAACTGCCTTGAAATTTCTTATCTTTGGTTCTGCTATATAGTGTTCTTAAAATGTGTTTCATGCAATAAATGGGTAGTTTTCGTTTGTATTTATTCCCTCTCAGTTCTGCATCTGCTTCTGGATTCGATTTTCTTAGCCAATAATTCAACTGTTTAATGCCAGTTATTGATTTTTCTGATAAATTCCAGGAAATCGATCCCTAAATTTTGATTCGGGTTATAAGCTGAAAAGTTATTTTTGTCTTAATTCTATCTGTAATTTGAACTGAGCATTTGAATTTTGAGAAATGTTAACGTTTGTTATTGTGCTCTCTATTCATCAATTTTTAATAGAGACAGATTTTCAGTCGATTCCATAATTGATTTCATCAAAACTGAGTCTTTTCACCTAACATTTCGAATCTGTTTCGTGATATTATGCCAATTATTAATTCCCTTTCAAATCCAAAGTATAAAAAAGCTTCTATGTGTCTCAACAATCGAATTTCAAAGATGCTTGGTTCGTTTAATAATGGTTTAATATTTGAGAGACCTACCCTCATATAAATTATTGATGTTTTGATGCCAAAATCCGCTAGAAATCATATTTTTGCATCCCTTCCTGTCATCAATGTTGCCTTGAAATCCTTCCTCGGACAGTGACACACACGCATACATACTTACATGGGACAGGGTTAAACCACAAATGACGGTACTATGATTGCAATATCCACATACCCGCTGTATTCGTATTTTAATATCGAAAATTTAAGGTTGTTACCATTTTGGAGTGCACCACTGGCAACACTAATAATCAATATAATTCTGTCATTATTATTGACAATTACTTTGATTTCTGAAATTATTTCTTTATAATTAACAATGGTTTTCAATTCGTTTATTTCAGTGACATTTAATTATCTATTTCGCATCATTTTTAATTAAGAGCCTTTAGAATTTTAATCAAACATTTATTTTTGCTCATTTCCGAAATCGATTTTTGAATTGATTCAACTAATCGATTGTTCTCTGCCAATTAACGCTTCAGTTGGTTTGCTAATTTGTCGTAGCTGATTAGCTGATTTTATTTCGTGATTTAAATAAAGTATTATTTTTTTTGAGTTATTTCTTTACATTTACCTGGATTTCACGAACACACGAACACACACACACACACATATATATATATATATATATATATATATATATATATATATATGTGTTTTT
>JBBMOY010335559.1:0-12036 GCA_037951405.1 Platydemus manokwari | reverse complement strand
CAGTTGTTTAAGTAAGAATAAACAAAACAAAGCAAAGACAAAGCCCATTTTGTAAAAATATAAGACATTAAGGGGAAGATTTACACAAACATGTAAACAAAGCTGCGCTTTGTCCCACATAAGTGCTTTGCCTAAAATCAGAATAAATACCAATACCAAACTCTAGTAGAACTGTCTTACAGCACTGAAGTTAATCAATCACCGAGTAATCTGAAGCGACTACAACTAAAACTTACAATGAGTAATTCATTTCTGTTAATTATCCATTCCATAATTATATCTGAAATCCCTTAACGGGCTTGTCAGTTATTATAACTCTTCTCTGTCGTAACTTTTATCGGGTCTGAGTCTGTGTCCGGGCTATTAGGCGGCACTGACAATACCCATCACCTTTAGGGATAGGTATCGAACCTGCTGTTATAGAAACTCTTGTAATTTATTATTTTCAGCTCGTTCGCTGATCGTGTATTTTAAACAAGTTATTCAGCTTGTATATCTGTAGTATAACTCAGTAAACATTATTACAAACATTTGGTTTTTGTTCTATTCTGTAATTGTCATAAGTGCTATATCAGTGCTAGTAGAAGTGCCAGTGTCCGCAATCCTTTGGAGTCAGATTGCTTAAAACCGCTCAATCCTCGAGATACGAAATCTCCTCAAATTGATGAGCCCGTTGTGATCATTGTCACTCACTACCAGCATCATGCAAGACGACGTACCCGAAATAGAAGTAGTCCTTCCTCAAGGACCAGCAAATCAAAACGCAGTCATTCCGCCAGCCGGGCTAGTGAACCCCAACGTGTAGCAGAATGCAGTCATACCTGCACCAAGAGACTATGAGCCAAATGTAAAGCTCAACATAAAGCCATACAGTGGCGATCCGGGAACCTATCTCGAGTTCATGTCGGATTACTACCAGTTGTCCGATGCCTACGGCATCAACCAGGAACGAATGATCAAACGCGTGCCAATCTACTTGACAGGGATGGTCAGAGAAAAATACAACACTATTATGAAAGCACCAGCACCACCACGGGAGTGGGACGCATTTTGTCAGCAATTTGGATGACAAATCTTACCCTCCGATACGGGACATTTATTCAGACAGCGATTCAAGAATTACAAGCAGCAACCAGGAGAACATGTGGGCGAATTTGCTCACCAACTTACCTTGTTAGCCGAGCTCGCTTACGGAGCACAAAATGATTGGCCTCAGGACACTCGCAACAACGTAAAGGATCACCTATGGGAAGGATTCTTACCTCACATTAGGGCCAGTTTAAGCCTCTATATGGGGGACATTTTTGATGAACTAGTACAGAAAGCCATATTAGTCGAAATTGGTCAAGGCAATGGAGAACTAATTTGCGCTACATACGAAGCCAAGCCTCAAAAACCAAAGCAAAACCGAAGCAACTGCGCTCTAAATCAGGAAAATAACAATTCAAATGGGACCCACCGAACGGGGACGCCAGGACGAACCTGTGCTATCTGCCGAAGGAATAATCACGCCACAAAGGACTGTAGGGTCAACAATGACATTGATGGAAACAAAATCAAATGTCAGCGCTGCGGAGTCGATACTCATGCCACATCTGAATGCACACTTCGGGGACTAGAATGTACCAAGTGTAACCGAAAAGGACATCTCGAAAAAATTTGCAGATCAGCCGCCTTTACAAAGGAACGAGACGAAGTAAACACTGAGGGGAAAATTAAGTGTTTTACTTGTGGGAAATTTGGGCATGTACAACGATCTTGCCCCAGTAATCAAGCGACCGATAAGCCAACGGCTGAAAAGGTCATGATGGCTCAAACTCCGTCCGGATATGAAGGGTGGACCCGAATGCAACAGTTAGAACACGAATACTTGGAGGAAGTGAGCCGACAAGCTCATCTAAAGCATCTACGCGAACGCTGTTTAGTCTACCAAGAGGCTATCCAAAAAGGGGAACCATACCAACCCTCCCTAGATCATTCATACACTCAGGCTAGTGACACCAGCTCAAGCAGCTCCGCCAGTTATCCGAAACTGATTCACACGTTAGAAGAAGCACGGGTTCTTCTGACAGCTAAAATGAATAATTATAAGCTAAACCAAGTCCCACTCAAGTAATCACTGTAACTTAGTAATGGAGGCTCAAAGGAACCCCCAAGACAAACAAATGATCAAGAGTTTCTTAAATAATCACATTTACACTACTATACCTACAGATGTATTGGCTACCGCTGTACCAATACTTGTTGAACTCTTGGACAAAGGAGCCATTTACCGAAAGGAAGTACAGTTACTCCTACAGCGAAATGGGCTAGCTATTCGGAGTCAACCGCAAAGAGCACCGATGCTCACGCTACACATTCTGACCCGTCATCACAGGAACTGGCTAAAGACATACTCTTGCTTCACACATGTTCGCAAATTAAGACAGGATATCAGACAGGAGAAATCAATCACGAAGCCGTTCATTATCACAATTCAATCGAATCCGGTAGATGATGACGAATATTTAGTCGACGTAGGTTGCCTACCAGACTTTGACAGTACTCAAGGTATTGATAACGCCAGTGGAATCCAAACAATGGAGGCGAATACCCACACTGTCCAAGGCAGAAATCGAGCCAGCAACGGGAAGAGTAGAGACACAGTTACCAGTAGACTTGGATGAGGACACACAGGAAACCTGTCAATTCATGGAATATCAGCCAGGGTATGACCCACAACCATCTCCGCCACCACCAGAGCCGGTCGTAGATGAAATCATAGAAATTGTGGACCTTGATCCACCAGCTATTGCAACCAATGATGATAGGATTTTGTTCAAATACCGGTACAACTAAATAATGAAGAACCTGGTCTATTCCCCGAGTTTATGGCAGACTATTTCCAGCTATCAGACGCTTACGGAATAAGTCAGCGCAATATGATCAAGCGCCCAAGTATCTATCTGAAAGACATGGCACAACAAAAATATAATACGGTTATGACACAACTGCAAAACAAACACTTATGGAGTGAGTTTCGGAAAGCGTTCGGAAGTCAGACGTCACCCACGGATACAGGCCATCTATTCAGACAAAGGTTTAATAAACGCAAACAAGGTACCGATGAACATGTGGGCGAATTTGCCCACCAACTCATATTATTAGCAGAAAGGGCTTATGATGACGTCGCTAAATGGCAACAAGATACAGTGAATAACGTGAAGGATCACTTATGGGAAGGTTTCCTTCCCCACATTCGGTCAGCACTCAGCCTGCATATGGGCGATAGCTCTGATTAGCTTGTACAGAAGGCGAGAATGGTAGAACTCGGTACAGTAGGAGGAGTAATATGTGCTGCATGCGAAAGCAAACCAAAACAAAATAATTCAAACACAGGCGAAAATGACAAGAAACCAGAACTGAAAAATAACAATAAATCAAAATCAACATTCACCTGCCATATCTGTAATCGCAAAAATTGCGACCGAAAAGTCGCCTCAAGGATATCTGCCGTTTTAAGGCAAAATCACCAGTTCGTGAAGAAGTAAATACACAGGACAAAGTTAAGGGCTACAATTGTGGTCAATTCGGACATGTTAGCCGTAGTTGTCCAAAAATTAATGAGCGAAAACCTCAACAAATACTCTTGACACAAGAATAGTTTTCATATCGCAATGGGGCGCCACTTAGTTCCCTCCGGCGGTTTTTCATTACTGATAAAACTCTTCAGGGCACGACAGCTTCTTTCTAAAATCTATTGCATCACACATTGATCAGTTGTTATTATAATAAAGTATTTTATCATATTTTTATCGTTACTGATAAAAACGTTTTATCAATAAAGCTCGGCTGCTCAGAGATTGAAATAAAATAGTTATAGAGCGGGACATTAAACGAGACTGATAATATCGTGTGCGAGGTAGAAAAAGAACAAATAAAATGTTTTAATAATTTGTACCTTGGGCTTGATTGGAACTCATAGAGACTAATCAAGACAATAGTGATCTTACAAGAATTAAAAGAAACTGATAGAATAAAAAGAATAAATTTGTCAAAACCAATAAGCCTCAAACACAACACAGTTAATCGCACAAACACGAATTTTTTGACACAAAGCATGTAACCGATTAAATGTTTTACCGATACAAGAATAACTGATGATTTAAGAATATTTTAGTTGATGTTTGTTTGGATATATCAGTGTACCACTTTTACAGACGACATTGAAGGTAGAATTTTAATATTTTTAATATTTGGAGGTTTTCGGTTTTTATTACAAAATTTTTGAGTTGTCTAAATATTTAAGTGCAGTTCATTTCAACTATAGAACAGGAGAAGAAAAGGAAACTCATACAATAGATAGTAATGTTTTTAACCAAAATGCTTTAAAGAAATGTACTATAAGGGAATGGCTATTTAAGGAACTGAAAGAACATGACCGATTAAAATAGATTTTCAAGTAAATAAAGTTAACTCGTAATCGAAATCTGCTAGACATTTTAATTCTAAATTATATAAACTATATGCAATTAAGAAAATAGACAGCTAAAGAAAACACAGTAATTGAGACAAGTTGGCCAAGACAAAGGCTGAAACTATTAGCTGAAAAATGAAATAAACGACAAGAGAATGATAGTCATTATATCCATGCATGTGATAAAGTAAATAAGATAAGAGAATGGGATGAAAGACAATTACGAGAATTATCAATACAATATTTTATATTTAGTATGTATTATTATAATAACAAGGTATTATTGTTGAAGATGCACTCCAATCAAACAACTCAAAAACATCAACATCAACATCAGCATTCAAGAATTAAAATCAATATTCATCAATATTCAAACAATAACTGTTGACAAAATGTTGAGTTAAGAGATAAATTACTAGCAAGAACAATAACAGGCAGAAGAAAGAGCATAGAATACGAACAGTAAAATAATATAAACAAATAAGTACAGTAAATTATGTTAGATAGCAAAAATATAATTAACAGTAAATAATAAGAATAAATGACATTGATAATAATAATAATAATAATAATAATAATAATAATAATAATAATAATAATAATAATAATAATAATAATAATAATAATATACTGTCCATCACGAACGGAGAATGATAATTATCTCGGAAGACGAAAAGCCAATAACAAGGATAACCAACAAGAAAAGTATACGAGAAAGAAATAATTACCACAGTTAAACAAATAATGGCAACCCAGAAGATGAAGTAGTTTCCTTGCTAAACACGATAATGTTTATAGTTGGAGGAGCGGTCACAACAACAATAACAGTAGTGTTTATCTTATGGGAAATTACGTATACCAAAAATGCATAGAATCAAAAGAGGACAAAGAAATCTACTATATACAGGTTTCCATGAGACAGAATTATAACAATTAAGGCATAAGGTGTCGACTTGTAATATAATTATTCAATATATGTTATTAATTATTATTGTTATTTACCTTATGTTAAACCAATTGATAAAACAAAGCAGCAAAAGTATGATGATTGATGATTGTCAAATAAATAAAATTATTGAGATATGAAAAACTTATAAGGGAATTAAAATATAAATCTATGAAAATGATAAACCATTTATTACTGAATAAAATTGACTGTTGCAACAAAATGCAATTCGCAATCTGCGGAAAAAACCCAGAAGCGATTTCACGAACAGAGGTTCAAGAAGAGACAAATAAAGTGAGAGAATAATTATAATGATAAAACAAATAATAATTAAAGTAATTAATAGAGATTATAAACAAATGACAACATAATATAAATTGTTTTTTCGATTCAGATGGGCGTTCAACAGATTCAAGTTACCCACTATCCAAAGCGTTTCTACAACGCTATTCAACAATCAATAATAAAGGGAAGCCAATGTAGAGTAAGAGTGAAAGAGATCCTCATAGTAGAAGAGATGGCAAATAAATTGAAGGTATCGTCAAAAATAATCGAGTGACAATAATTCATAGTATCACTAAACCCAGATTTCAGATCGGGGAATTAATGAAGAAAGTGTCAAAAGAAACGACACATAGTATTACATATAGTGAATCAGTCAGTCAATTAGGTTAGGGGCATAGGACGTCAAGATGGAAGCCCTATTTTCTCTAAAAATCACCTTAATGTTGAATGCGGGGAAAAGCAGAACTGGAATGCCATCCTTAAGAAGCTACACGCTGCCGTAATCAGTACCTCGAACCTACCAAAGATTCGGATGGATTGTAGACGTGCCAGAGACCATTGGCATCGAAAACGAAGCTGCCTTTTGAAGCAGCAAGAAGACATCTATTTTACATAAGAAGAAATCTTACTCTCAATTAGGAGAGGAAGAATATCATATTTGTTGATGCCAAGTTGGCAGTAGATTATTATGGGAAGCACCATCACACATGGCCGGGAATAATTGACTATATGGGCAACATGCTCTTTAGTTCAAAGTTATGTTACGTTATATTACGTTAGGCGACTGTGAACTAAGAGGCCAACCCGATGCGGAAGAGATTAAAGTGAATATCATGCACATGTGGAGAGGCAGAATCATAGTAGGCAAAATTGGAGGCGCTTGAGATCTGACTGTCGGTAATCCTGGGTCTCAAGGATCTAGACGGTGCACCTGCCGTAAACAAGGAGGTAAATGACGAACTTCGGAGGAACAGAAGGTACAGGAAGTAAAGCAACAGGAAATTTTGAATCTTTGAAAATAATATAATCGGTCATAATCAAACTTTGGTAATACGATAAATAATAAAAAAAATCGATAATAATAGTATTTAAACTAAATTTAATAAACATTGTTCTAAAGTTCACTCCTTTGGAAATATTATTAGAACAAGTTCCCATGTTCACAGTGAGATAACACTTCACCAATTTGTTATATTAAATTTAGATTGGGCTAAATGTGATTGGGTTAGTTTATTTGTGTAAAAATTTGTGATATTTTAAATAAATATATTATTAAAATTTGGATTGATTAATTCGATAAATTAAAACAATAATAATAATATGCTGCAAAATTGAACACACATAACACCAATTAAAACATATACAACTCAATATTGTGATGCAACCAATAGACAAAAACCCACACTAACTATAAGCTTTAAAAGCATTGATTCACGAAGAGCTGCTCTAATTTTCCAAGAAGAGTGAACGTTGAAGCATTATTTCTACGAAAATTAATTTTAATATAAAATTCAATATTTCAATTAATTTGCAATTAAGTCAAAAATTAATTTCCCACGAAGAAGCAAGTAATTTATTTTACCATTTTCTTTGTGTTGTATTATAATCCAATAATAAACTGAGTGACAAAATGTGTTCACCGGAACTTTATACTTAGTCATCTGAAGGCTTTCGGTGGCACAAAAGTTCTCCTACGTTCTCATACATAGGAGCCGTAACTTAAAATCCGATCTTATATAACCGAGACATTAGAATTATCAATGTTAAGTAAATTCAATCTAAAAAAAAATCTTTGTTATTTATTCTATAAATCTATTAATTAATTGTATTCATTAAATAATTGATATTGTGCACATTGCATTTTAGAATTAAAATTTATTGTAGATATCCTTCATTTATTCTTTTTATTTATAACATGCTATACTTATATAAACCAGAGTATTTTATAAATAATGCATTTACACTTTGAACATAAATCACCAATAAAATATTTATCTTGCACTCATTTAGCTTCTTATGCCTGACGCATCACATCTACCCAAAACAATTGTCAATGGGAATTGATTCAATTTGGTAAAATCATCTTTCAGTTTCAGAAATAACTACTTGTTACTAACGGGAGATGTAGACAAAACTTTCAAAAAATTGAAAACAATTCTCAATTACTACTGAATATTTAAAAAATTAAAAAGCTATAATTATAAGATAAGTAATCATAATATGTATTTTAAAATTAAAAATCAAAACGATAAAATATTAAAATACAAATAATTATTAAAATAATTATCAAAATGCAAATAGGTAAACAATAAATTGGTAGTACATAAGCATAAAAAAGACCAAAAAACATCAAAATTTAAACACCATAATGATGACCTCGTGATAATCTATTGGTCACCATTTCAAAAAATATACTTTATAACAAAATAAAACAAGTATATATTAAATAAATAGTAAACAAACAAACACAAACCAATCATAGATAAAATAGACTACTATGCAATCCGTTTTTCCCAAGACAGAAAATCTTGCAAAAAGTAAATGCAAAAAGAATTATACAATACTATCTTCGATTGTCACTATTCACATAGTTCGCATTACCTTAAATTTAGACTAATTTTTATTCATTTATTGTTATAATAATGCCCGCAAGTGCATTATTAATAATAAATTAACTACTTTAAAGTTAGTACCGAACATTTGACAACTTTCTAAATTCACTGATCTGATCTCTCTTTCCTTCAGAGTTAGATAGCATTAGTTCCCAACACTGATTGTTAACTTCTTCAGGGCTGCAACATAAAATTCTATAACATCACACATTAGATATTTGTATTTATCCAATATTTGTAGCTATACTAATTAGTATATTATTATTTATAGCAACATGCAACCTGCACTTCGGTACTGCTAAGAGTAAGATATTAGTGGAATTAGTTCAGTTATATTTTAGCGCTAGAAGCATAAATAAAAATTATAATGAGCAGTTAAATTACCAAATACCAACAAATTTTATGAGCCCCGCGTGATCAAGAATAATACGAATTATAACATAGAGCTAAGTGAAGCTAAATAGTTGAAAGCTATTCTTACAGCTTTATAAGCTTTCCATATTAATTAAATATATGCTCTTGGAGGTCTAACAAAAGAATAATCTAGAAGGAGGATAATATTTTCAAGTTTCCAAGTGTTGGGAGGAACATAATAAGAGATAAGCTGACACTACTCAGACGGTGAGTAGACTTTGAGTTTACCAGAAAACGAGAAAATACCCATGACCGTCGAATCATATGAATTATGGAAAGAATGCCAAGAAAGTAGTAAAGATGCGCAACTATGTACAAGGTACATGGATTAATGAGTCAAAAAACTGATAGTGAAGGGAAAGCTTACAATATCAGGAAACAATGACCCAGTCTGAAAAAGGTTGGGAGGAAAATAAAAAAGCTGAAATAAAATTTTTAATTAATACTGAATTTTAATTAATACTGAACATATTGTAATTTCATTTTGACTATTTGTGAATTTATTCTTCCTTTGAACATGCAGATTTCTACGTTTATAAATAATTTGAACTGTAAAATAATGTTAAAAATGATATGAATATTAATTGATACAAGAATAAAATGTATATTATTATAAAATTCCAATTATTATTCCAAAAAACTAGGTAGAATAAAATAAATCAAAGAAAATTAAGTTTTAAGTTAAATTTTAATCAAATATCTTTAACTGGATCTATAACTTCATTAAAAATATCTAATATAAAAATATTATCATTAAATTTATAGAACAAAGTATTAAAAATATTAAGCTTTTCCAAATAGTCATTTCCAAAATAACTATATAAGTTATCATAAAACGACCCCAAGACAAACGAAAATTTTTAATATCTGAATCAAGAGATTTTTACTAATACAGAACTTGAATACTACAATCAAGAGAATTAAAAAATCATAAAGGAATAATATTCGTTTAATTTTCACAATAAAGGCAATTCCATTCATCAAATCGTTACAATACAGACAGCATTATCTTTAATTAATGTAATTAAATAAGCCAAAACTATAGGGCCTTTCAGATCGAAAATTTAATTCAAAAATTTATGAAGCTAAAATCTTAAGAGCATCATTCTAGGTTCTTGCATTATCAGAGAGATCATTGTACTTACTGTTACATAAACAGGCTGTAGAATTCGTGATTTGTTAAATAAACATTTTTAAGAAATAATTATTGTACTGTGTTAACTTAATATTTTTTTTAATTTTTATCAAGTCAAGTAATCACGCTGTTGAGTTTCAAAACCTCAATTGAAAAACAGAAACACCCACAGACTACAATACTAGATCAAAAAGTAGTGTAATAAATAACTTACTTCCACCTAATAAAATTAAAACGAATAGACACAAAGTGCCGATAACGGGAAGGAAAAAATCAAATGAACATATATTTATACAAAGATACAAAAATCGTAATTAAAAACCAAACGAGCATGTAAAGGAATTCATAGTTCAAGCGAACATATGGAGAAAAAGCCAAATAGCCACTTGATGCAGAAAACAACGTAAAACAACGACACTGATCGGAATATTTACTCCCACATTTCAGAGTATCTCTTTTGTTCAGATAACCCGCCTATTGGAAATAAGACTTGATAGGGTAAAACAAATTTTTCCATCAAATGAAAATGAACCAAATTGAACAACAATATACAAGAGTCAAATATCATTGAACAAAATGCGCTAAGAATAATAAGTAACTACGCAAACACTATAACAAATAATAATCAAGAAATCATTTAAAGAGAACCAAACGGGTTAACTGAAGAGGATCACCAACAGGGTAAAGAACAAATATATCAGCTCAAAACAGCTCCAATATTTACACGAGAAACATAAACAATAGAAACACCAACGCCATTAATTAGTCAATATGATCATACAAAATAAGGACATGGTCAATGGAAATAAATCAAAAAGATTGCCTGTTATACTCAAATTTCAAATGAGGAAAAAAGGAATGAATGAAACAAATGAACATTGGAACCAACTTTAGAAATAAATAAACTACGAGGCAGTATCACAGAAAAAGCAGAACAAACTTACGAACAAAGACTGTGACAGAAACTACATAAGTGTATAAAAATCCATTGTCATAAATTAATCAACTGACTTCAATCATTAAATTCTTGAGAATATTCCGCCCGAATATTTTAGCTGTACATTAATCATTGTACGAATATTTAACCTTCGAGAAAACCAGTAATAATAATATACAAGTTGAGTTAAAGATTTATATGGCCAATGATTATTATCGAATTTCAAATTATTGTTACTGTTACTCAGTAAAGCATAAAATACTTAAATTCATAAAGAAAGTAAACTATATTATGATCTAAACTCAGCATACCGTGAAAATTAATAGAAGAAGGTATATTGCAAAATGACTTTAACTACATATAATTGTTCCATAAATACATATTTTAAACAGAACATAGACTTCTCAGTGTCGAACCTAAAATAAGAAAATGAGTCACGTTAATTGAGCTCACTGGTAGTTCCAAATTGAACAGAAGCATTGGAATTTGTTCCTCAATGATTTATAAAATCTAACATCTGGATATCACTACTTGTTTTTTGGTAATTGTTGAAGAGCAATGCTAATCGAATATCAGTTTACCACTCAATATTTTTTAAACAAACCAACAGTTCAGCTTTCATCCACTCAAATTTGACAATTATTATAAATTCTATAAACATTGACAAATAATTTGCTATATGTATTTTGCATTTAAATATGTTAATATATTCAAGTATTCCGGAAAACGCAGAATTATAGCAAAGTGGAAATAAATCTATCGATAC
The DNA here is from genome assembly GCA_037951405.1 of Platydemus manokwari. NCBI lineage: Eukaryota > Metazoa > Platyhelminthes > Tricladida > Geoplanidae > Platydemus > Platydemus manokwari. The sequence goes on along the minus strand of JBBMOY010335559.1, from coordinate 485 downwards.
CACTTAATTTAAACACATTAATTTTAGTCTATCATATCTAATTCTAATAATTTTGCATTTCAAATTTTTAAAAGAAAATTAAATAAATGGAATCTTACGATACCTATTTTCACTTTGAATTACAATACAATAATTTTATTTATTACTCCTCAAAGTTATTAATTTTAATCATATTAATGATTTTCCAAAATTGTTGGTCAACTTATTTCAAATAAATTGAAATAGTATATTTAAATGCCATGCAAAGAAATTCTTATTAAATAACCTTTGAAATATCATCTCATTAGTTTCTATTTGTTTTAAACTCGTGTCGTTAGTTCATTGAAGGATCCAAAGACTGATATTGCTAATCAATTGATGGCTGCTTTTTTTAGCGCGTTTGATACGGTCGCTCTAAAAATGGAAAAAGGGAGAAAGGCAATAAAGCCTCTCACGGACTTGAATGCATTTGCCAAATCTTGGTGTTATGTTTTTATGCTTGCCAT
>JBBMOY010334448.1:0-12040 GCA_037951405.1 Platydemus manokwari | reverse complement strand
ACTATGCAAAATGTACTTTAAATAAATAAATATTTTTCAAAAAAAACCGAAATTTTAAGGTTATACACCTAATATATTTAATTATATTTATTATAACTATTATATTTTAGTTACTGGGTTTTAAAATACGGGTTTATTTTCGGGCTTTTATTATATTTTGAAAATCGGATTTTTAATAATAACTTTTAAAAGTTATTTCAATTTTATTTTACTTTACTACATTAACAATTATTAATTAACCAGAAAGAATTTGTTCACACAGAGAGAAATAAGAAATAAAATTAAAAATATTATTAGAGATAACAATTGCTACGAATATACACCGATACATAAAATATTTACAAAATACCAACAATAGAAAGATTCATGCACAATATATTGAGTCACATCTCCATATAGATAATATTATTTTTTCAAAACCCAACATATTTAATATCTTAGATTTGGAATTAATTCGAATCAAATTTAGTATTGCAATCATATCGTGTACAAATGCACATAAACATACACAGATATATGAGTTGATAAATAACGCTAGTAATTTCGTTCTTTTCTTAATTTTTTTATGCCCATCTTTGAATTGATGAGATTTAATTTGGAATGGGTTAATAAAGTCGGTTGATTTTAGTTGAATGATTGAAGATTTCATACAAATTATTCGACGAAGGTTGATTCGTCACTGAAATAAAATTCATTAATGTAGGATTATGTTAAATGAATGATGACGTAAATCAGGTGTATCCCTCAACACACACACATACCTATATATATATATATAATTTCTTACCTTATCATTTAAAGGACTTTGATTGTACTCCATTGTTTTAATAAATCATACAAGAATTACTACAATTAATAAAATAATTATATAAAAGTTTTTGAAAAATACAAAATATCAACTTTATTCAATAAAAGACATCATCGCATATTAATATTATTATTTGTTATGGTTTTATAAACATTAGGAATCGAATTGAGGACATTGAATTTTCACAGTTTTCTATTTATCGACGTCTATCTGACACTCCTTTCAAATATCCGACCGTCTGACCACGATAAATTGCCTTCAAATTGCAAACCAAAGGCAGTCCCGTTGTCATCCCAATATTTACGTGATAAAAATCCCAATTCGAAATGTGTAGATATGTGATTCATTACCATAATTCTAGTAAATTTAACATAACAGTTATATTTTTGTATTCATAATAATATTACAGGATTAAAATTTGAAAATCCAAAATCTCGTGATGTACATTTCAATTGAACTGCAAAATTCTCATGAACGGATTCTGTCATATGAAATTTATATTACTATTTGATTAATATCAAACTGTTCCTTGTTTCGATGGTATTCCATGCTCATTTATTTAGTATATATTAATCCAGCAGTTATTCAATAGCGTATATCTATGATAGTAAATTCTTCTTTCACATAACACTAGAACTTTTTCAACAAATTTGATCGACATCTGGTTAATTGCAAATTTGAATAATAAAATCATCATGGTCAAGCTCATCTATCCGCTTTATTTATTGATGATATTTATGTTATAATTTTGTGTAACAGATTTCTCTCTTATTTATAATTTACCTCTATTCGGTAACAAAGTAAATTTTAATTTTAATGTTGATCTGCTTGGAGAAATAGCTCGTATTTTGATTAATTTGAAATCTCAATGATAAAAAATGATCTAATTCTCGTGTTGTGATATTTAATAGGCAATTACAACTGATCAACTGATAGATAACTTTTCCAACATTGAATGAATCTAATTGTTTGGCCAACTATGAATTTTGTTATTAATTAATATATTTGGTATGATTTTATCTCATTCTCTATAATAAATTATTTCTAAGTTTTTCTAATTTTTTCTTACAATCGAAATTTCTAATTGAAAAATTGAAAAAATAATAAAATATTTCATTGCCAATAAAATTAAAATTGAGAAAGAGTTTAACTAATCAGGTAATAAACTATTATTGAGTACTCCTAAATTTACAAGAGATCAAATTTATTTTATGAAGAGTAAGTATCAACTGCAAATCATTCGATTTGTTTTTCTTTAGCGTAATCAATAATTTATGTGAATTTTGTTCAAAATTAATCCTATAAAATTGAAATTATGTTATATTTTAAACGTGAGCTTATTTTTGTACTGGGCTAATGCTTATAAACTTATATATTTGGTCCGGGATTAAAAATTAAATTCTTAGTATAACTCCACATATATTCAGATCAATAAAAACCAATAAAAACAAAAAATTAATTTCAACAAAACAGTTTTTAAATACTGCTAATTCGGAGCCTTCAAAATTTTTTAAGTCTATCTTTTCTGTCGACACAATTTCATTAGTCAATTATCGAAAAAATCAAATCTCCGACGATATCTTCTAATTTTAAACACCTATTTCGGTTAAACTAAAAAAGTAAAATAAACAATTAAAAGTTGGCCACATGAATGATATTGCGGTACACAATTAGTGGAATGATCCAGAATCAAGAAAATCATGGAACTTCTGGAATGAAAGAAATAAGGTTGAATCACGAATGACATTAAATTTTGCTTATTGTCTCATTGAATTGATTGTGTTCCCATATTCGATCATTGATTGCTTTCCAAAATTTTGCCAGTATTGAATCACAACTTTCACCACAATATTATGGAAAATTGTTATGGATGAACATGCATTGCCTTCTGTGTTATCATAAGCTCAAAGATCAGAGCAGTTCAGTCATTTTTGAGATGTTTTACAGCTGTTTTCTATGTTTTCAGGGACCCAAGAACAGCATATTAACAAAATTTTTACTATCCAGAATAGATTGATGCCGAAGCTGAGATTGATCGCGGAAATGATTGCATTGAAAATGTCAAAGATTCAATGGTAATAATCGCCCAGAAGATCAGCTGTGGCAAGTGGACAGCAATAGATACACTTAAACAATTTGTGGATACAAGATCCTGAAAAGTATTTGAATTAGTTGAAATTCAAGAAATGTTGTCAAATAGGTGTGTCAAATTCAACTTTCATGGAGTTGATAGAAGATTGACGGAATAGAACAATGATTGATTGATTAACTTGATGCGAAATATGTCTATAACTTTTCTGCTAGATGTACCAGATATTTTTCGGCGATTTTGTTTTGCTTAGATCTCAAAATCAATATGAATTTTCTCATACAAATTGTGCAGCAATTCTTGGTGATTGTAATTCCTGCTTTGATACTCTCTCCAGTATGATGGTGGTGATACATCCAAGCAAAAAATGGTAAATATTCAACTCTGTGACACTTTTTTCTTTAATAACTATTGCTTGAAGTGAAATGAGGATCCTTGGCAAGAGATACAACAATAATTGTATGAATCAAAACAACTTACACAGGTTTATGCTTCATTATTCGTGATAATTACTTAGGTCATGCCAGTCATCCGTCACTAGATAGTTCTCTCAGGCTTATCTTGATGTAGAGATTATGCATAAGAGAATTTGACATCGTTTCATTAAAATAAAACAGTATACAGGTAAATAATAAATGTGTGAACCAGTCTAAGGCAGACATCGTGAGAGACATGAACACAGAACTGTAACATATGTGAGTATCTCAACGTGAACATTGCAACATCGGCATCTTCTCTTGAGGGAATTGATTACAAATTACCACGATGTATAAAGTGCCACGCATGTTTACCTATATAACCATGGTAGCTTATTCAACTAAATGCTACTTTTCGGCTCTTAAACCATTTAGAGTCACCCTTTGATCATTGGATAATGTGCATCTCCTGCGGTTTACATTTTTCAGTTATCACTTGTGTATAACAAATAGAATTATGCATACGAATTCGAATGTTGTTGCACTGCCATTCAAACTTTATCACAATCATGTGCTTGAGTTTAAGTCCATAAATAGAAAATTTTGTAACAAATTTTGGATACAAATATTACAACTTAAAGTTATTTGTGAATATTTTTCCAGTTATGCTGCGTACCAAAACCGATAGTTGTGAATATATTTGTAAATCATGACCTAGATACTATATTGACAATAATTTCATTGTGTACCCTTCAACAATCGTGGACAGCAATAATAAACTGAATAGAAGAGAATAAACATTTCCAGAAAGAAGAAAATATTTACATGATCAATGAATAAAAAAATTTCCTCCACATTTATCAATATGTACTCTAGGCAATTGAAGTCTCTGGGAAAAAAATTATTTATTTTATTCAGGTTTAAATTATCTCGGTAAAAAATGTGCTTACCGACATGTGGTGTTTATAATATCATTATATTATTCTATTTATAGATTGTCGCTTTGTACCTTGGAATCATTTAATTCCAATTAAATTTTGTCTCCAATTCAACCTCCTTAGGTTTTCGACAAAATATGTGAGGACAACCTGTCGATAAATATTCAACCTAAAATGTACTGTATACAAACTGATTCGTTGAATACAACAAATGTGCATTCAAATGGTTATTTTTAGTAACAAAATTTATTCTACGTGTTAATGCAAAAAAATCCTAATCAGATATGCACTCATTTGTGATTATGCTAAATAGAAAATAACACAAAAATTGTAGATGAAAATTACTTTTCACAAAAGATAACCCAATAAAAATCCCATTTTGAAAATGTTCGATATGCCCAACAATTGAACGTATCAACTCATGATAGCAAAGGGTAATGGAATTGATGAATGTGCAAACTTATTTAATAATTTACAAGTTATCAAAGTTATATTTTAATCATGGATTAGCTTTGGTCCAATTTGACAGCAAAAATTGAAAACGAAAATCTTCTGGCCAATATCGATTAATAATTCCAATGTCGATGTTGGCGAATTAATCTAAATGTTATTTCATTAATCTAAACGTAATAAATCTCACTTAGTAATGTCAGGTTGACAATTCGAATGTTATACTGATTTCTCGTCTATAAAGCTGATTAGTCAATGTCTTGTGATAGCTGGTTTTATTTTGAGTAGACTTTGGATACTCTGGGTTGTCTATCACGAGATAAGAACTGCGATTAATATTTGTGGGGTGTATGAAATAATTAATTAATTATAACTTAATTATTTTATCTTTCAATAATTTCTCTCTTTTAAATTTAACCAAAAAACATTTCACTATTAGCAAACTGTTCATTAATATTGCACCTAAAACGATACACAAAAATTATAAATAGCACAATATTGATAATAAATACACAACACAAATGTCCGTAAGGACATAAACACACATAGACATATACATAGAAATAAATAATAAGTCACAATAAAGCAATCAAACAAAGATAGAGGTCGAAACAAAAAAATACTATTTGATAGCTGATAGCTTTGTTAAGATATGGGCCTTACTGACCAAATCCCACAAAAAAACAATAACTCTCTCATCAAAACTCACAACAGCAAAACATAAAAATAACAAAACTAATAAAGAAGGCCAACGCGCAAAACGTGGCCAACAAAGACATAAAAATATGTGTAAACCATCATCACAAGTCAGCATTTGTAATAAATTGTATACCTGCTCATAGGCACAAAATTCTTTACAGATTTCTCACAGTGCACCATACACTTAATTTCGGATATTTCATACAGGATATTCAATCGAGCATTAGAAACATTCAAGCATTCGCAAAATATTTATTCAAATCAACTCAAAAATTCAGATCTATATTAAAATGTGGCAAACACTATTATTATCATTGTTAGCCTATTCACATCAATCTTCAACAGGAGATTCGGTGTGCAACATTATTTTATTAATCCCGCAAAGTCTATTAGAAATTGTTGAGGCCATAAAATCAAAGCTCTTATTCTTTTTCAATATCGCAGTAGAATACCATTAGTTTACACTGGCGATTGTTCATATCTACTTTCTTTATCAATTTCGGTAATCATTATTATATTTAATAAAAATTATTACATCAGTTATCGTATTTTATTATTATATATTATATCACATAATTTAGACACCTGTGAGATCTTTGGTGTACTCATTAACTATCTGCTCTAACTTATATTACTAATTTAAAGGATAAATCATTGATAAATTATATTTGATTTATTCATATTCATCACCAAATATAGAAACCAACTCGTATGTTCCATCACTATGTAACCAGATACCATTGCTAATGTTCGAATTATAATTTGATTTGTTGTGTGGTTTGTTTTTTATGTGTTCAAACATTCTACGGTTTAGAACTGTATTTATGTAGGCCCTTTTAACTAACATCTGGATTACGTTTCATCAAGATATTGGAGTTACTGTTTTCAAATTTTCTCTTAATACCATTTACCGGGTTGCTATGACAACACATAGATAACTATTGATTAATAATTCTTTGACAAATTGGCTGGTTTTATTTGGCCTTCGTAAGTTTTATCATTACATGTTTTATATATTGTAGTAATTTTAATAATTATCTCACATAATAATTATCTACCATACAAATCAATAATCATAATAGTATTTAAGCTTTTATATTACGGACTACGATTTACCAAATCTTTTATTTTTTACATTAGAATACAATGCACCATATCATTGCATTTTCTTACTAATTAGTATTACATATAATACTAACTTAGAGTATAAAATTGTTGCATTTTACATTTTCAGATTTGACTATTATGTTAATCTTATCAGTTCAAACTAATTTCAATAATTATAATATCTCAATAAATGATTTTCTATTTTATTTAAATATCAATATATTTTGATTACTTAAATTCTAAAATTGTTTAAACAATCTTCGAATTATGCCAATGAATGTGTAATTCAAAATATTATTAGAAACATGAAAAATTTTTTCAAAAATTATCGAAACATCGAAAATCAAGCTGGTAGTTACGAAAATTTTCAAAGAAAAATAAAATTGTTTCTAAAAATACTGAAAACAATATCCAAATTTCAAAAATATTTCACTGTCAGAAATTGCAGGAAACTAATCTACTTTGGTTTTGAAAAAGTTGTTTAACACTTTAAGTGTAATTAAACATTAACTATTGAAAAATCTACTAATTACACATATCTGACATGATACACATTGAAAATCTAACTGTTTTGCAAATTGGATGCAACAAAATATTTCAATTTGAACTTGTAAATTTTTTATTTACCTGCGTGTGTATTAAATTTCTGAAATTTCCACAACTAATTTGTATCTAAAAATTTATTGGACTGCCTGTAAAAATTACAAACAAAATCCCATCAGAAAATAGCGAACACCAAAAAATTTAAAGTCACTTGTCAAAAGAAACCAATAATCAACAAGATAAATTATGTTAATAAATTCAAATATTAAACTCACTAAAATCATACCGCAAAAATATCCAGTCGTACATGTTTTTGAAATTTTCATAACAAAAAAAGAATTCCTTGTTAGTTATAATTCAGTTAGTTTAATAATAATAATAAAAAACATTCAAAATTAAAACTAATTAGTTGCAAATATTTACAAATAATAACATTCTAAAATAATAGATTATGATAAAAGTATAAAAATGTGATCGCATTTTTTAGGTAAATCAATGTTTTAGAACCAGTAGTAACGATTAAAATATTTTAATTTTCAAGAAATAATTTTATTCTTTTATTTATTTTATACAGTGAATCAATTTTCCATTTTATATATGTGCAATATACTTCAATTGGCAATTGCAACAGAACGACCATTAACAGTTTTGTTGACCAAAATACCATCGATTTCTTCGGTAACTGTTTCGGAGCCGTTTTCAACAATTTTAGTCGTCTTGACCCGTTTGCCATTCACGATTCGTGTAGACGTTGAAGTAGATCTAAAATTCGAGCCTCCAGAAAAGCCTTGGTTAGAAAACATACTGAACCCATCCATCATTGGAGACATATTAAACATTGAGTGATGTCCAAATCCAAATGGATTCATAAGACCAACACCAAATGAGTTAGAAAACGGAGAAATTAGATCATTAACATGATTTTCATGCATACTTCGCGTATTGATAGAAATATTATATGGTTGAGTGCTACGATTCATTCGTGTTTGTCTATTATTTCGACGCATTCGACCACCAGTTGAGTGATCAAAAAGCATTGGGCCACTAAATGGCGATGAAATTCCAAATATACTTTCAAAGGGATCTGATCCGAAAAATTCACGAAATATATCATGAGGATCTCTGAAAGTAAAAATATCATGCAAATCAAATATATCAAAATTGTCGTCATAACAATGTGAAGAACTAGGTCCGTTGGAACTTTCGTTGAGACCTTCATGACCATATTTATCATAAAGTTTGCGCTTATTCTCATCGGACAAAACTTCATATGCCTGACTGATTGATTTAAACATTTTTTCAGCTTCAATTTTATTATCCGGATTTTTATCAGGATGCCATATTAAAGCCAATTTTCTGTATGCTTTTTTGATTGTACCTATATCAGAATTTCTTTGAACGTTTAAAATTTCATAAAAGCATTTTTTAGTCATTTCTAAAATAGATGAATTTCGCTGATTTTAGGTAAATAGATTAATAATTACAAATTACTAATTATAATTATATTTATATACTTTAGTTTAATTAAACTAACATATATAAACAATTTTGTAAAAATTATATTTTCTGATTATTAATTTTGTTTAATTATGAAATTTGCAGAAACTATAATGAAATAATATTTTTTTATAATTTACAAAAAGCTTATGGGCAATTCCAGATTCAATTATAAAATTATTAATAAAATTTCTTACATGATTTAGTAAATAATTGGAATCTCTAGGCTTAATAAATCGTATAAAATAACAGAAGTATCAAATGATATTGTAAAATAATTAATTTAATTGTTATTAAAACTCATTAAATTAAAAGTAATAATAATTAAGGATATACAAAAATTTGAAATTATATTAATTGATGTTTTTCATTTAATGCATCTGACAATTAAGCTATATCTTTGAAATTAAGAAAAATTGAAGTTCTTAATACCCAATTTATTACCATTGATAATCAAAATTTTGAACCAAATTTATCAAACATGAAAAATATTTTAAGAAATTGGTTATATTCTATGAAAATAAGAAAGCTTGATATAATATGTTTATTAAATAAAGTGTTTGGTTTGCGATTGATTTTAGACTTTACTGGTTCCTAGGTGCTTCAGTAACTGGCAATTAAATGAATTTAGGTTTAATGTCTGAGCGCAGAGGAACTGAGGTTGCTCTGAGCCTGAAATGATTAACAGTTTACGAAACCCGAAAACAATATTTAATTAATAATTTAGCAGTACTTGATTGCAAGCTAATTTAATTAATACCCAAACTAATGCATCGTAACAATTATTGAAATTGATGAATTATTATGACTAAAAATGACAAGATCTAAATCGATAAATTGCAAATATTTATTAATTATGAAAATGAAGCACAACAGTTATTATGAAAAAAGAACATAAAATTTTGCTAAATAACCCGTACCTCGCCTGAGTGATTAACAATAGAAATCCATGGAAGTGGACGAAACGAGTGACGTTAATTGCCGATGAAATTGAATATGTTATTAAACTTAAATAATACTTACAATTACAATAAATTTATAAAGAGAGTAAGCGTCAATTAAAATGTATGATAAAAATTATAAAATAATTCCACACGATCGATTATTCTGAACAGTCGTCTAGCTTTATTAGTCAAGTGATCAAGTCGTCTGGCTTCGCTCAATAGTTAAATGATTTTTGTAATGGTAGTCGATCAAGATCGTCGACTATTTTTTAGGGTGCGTTTCAGGCACTTCCCACGCTGACTTAATTACTTATGCTAATTCCTAGTCTATTTGTGATTATCTTGTATTTTAATAATTAATAATTAATTCTTGTTTATCTGATTTTATGTTTTATAATATTTGTCTTAATATTTGTCTAAATTTATTATTTTTTCTAATATTTATTATCTGTCTTATTTTATTGTATTATCTATTTCTTTTCCATAATTTATTGTTTACCTATTTTTTGATTTAATATCTTTGTAATATATTTTTATTAATTTATCATCTCCTATTACTCTCTCCTCATCGGCAGCCTTCTCCCACTCTCATCATCCACTCCGCCCTTGTACACGAATATACATTAATCAATAATACAAACATTAATTGTTTATTAAAATATTATAAAAAGATATATGTTTTTACACTCATGAAAAAGGAAAATTGTTTTGCTTCTTCTGATCTTGCTTTTGGTTTGTCAGTCCATAATCAAGGTATAGATTTACGATTACTACTGGTACTACTGTAATTCAAATTGTTAAAATTATATACATCCTAATATATTATGGATGATACTGCAGGGTTATTGAAAAGTAGTATAAAAAGATGTTATGTTTGAATACTGTGGAGAGTTATTGTAAGATGTAAAAAAATGTTGTGTTTGCATTGGGCTGATATCCAACATGTTTATTCTTAAGTAAGATCCCTTAAAGTAATTATATTATCTAATAGGCAAATTTCGTGAATTATGAATCCTTAAAAGAAATATCAGTTAAAATCTTTGTTCCTTCTTATATTTTAACTTATTTATTCACGTAGACTTTTAACGATGTTAAATTCAAAATGAAAATCTTTAACAACAAATCATTAAATTCGTGATTCTAGTAGCTTACATAATAAAATATAAAAATGAATTGCTAAATTTACAAACGGGAAGTTTTTCGAATAATCACATGAGTAAAACGTATTGGAATTTAAAGAAAATTTTATCGATTGACTTGTTAAATTATGTTGCCATGTATTTGTTAAAAATTGTACTAATTTCAAATATTTGTAGTCTATTATATCGTGTTAAACTTGAAAAGTATCATAAATTTAATGATTTGTCGAAATTTTTAAAATTTATAATTTTCCAATATTTTCACAAATAGGAATTTCGGGAAAAACTAACCTGAATCCATTAATTTTTAATTTTATCAGTGCCATTTGTGACCTATATTGTTTGAGAGAATTATCAGATGCATACATTTGACACAAATCAACAATTTATTATCTATTGTTTGAAAATTCAATAGTTACCATAACTGGCTAGTTCTCTACTCAGGTAATGAGGACTACAAAAATGAAAACATAATCATCATCAGTAGCTCATATGGTGCATCTAAAAAGAAAAATGAAGAAACAGAAATGTCAAGACAGGATCCCAAGAAACTTTCACCTCATTTTTATTTGGTATGATCCATGATTTTGTACAGATTTCTTCCTGATTGATGGCAGGTAAATGCTTCCCGTATAACATAGTTTCAGCAGTTCCAATTTTGGTCCAAAATATAAAGACTGGATTAATATAATATATAATCAGACACCTTAGTTAAATTACAGAATTACATTCAAATGTTTTAACTTTATTTAGTATACAGATGTGAGTGGCAAATTTGATTTTACGAATTTCCCAAATATAACTGTATTTTTAAAGTATAGATTTTATATTAGGAATTTAAAAATCAAATTTAAAATTTAGGATTTAACATTTTCCCAATAAAGCCAGTAATTAATCTAGACGATTTTTGTGAATTATTCTTAATTTGGTGATTCAGTTTCTCGATAACCTGATCAGTAGATTCTGTTTCAGGAATTTTTATTTAAATTTTTTTATTTAAGATTTTGAATGAAAGTTATAATTTTTCGAGGTTATTAATGGTATTTTGAAAGCGGAAATCTATTTAATAAATTTAAGATAACTTAATTTTTCTACTTTAATTTAAAAATTAATTTTATTTTCTATCCATTCTTTTTATTTTATTAATTTTATAATTTTTTTTGAATTTCTCTAAGTTCTAATAATTCCATTGAATTTTTGTAATTTTTTTTGTAATTATTTTAAAAGATTATTTAAACAATTGGAACTATTTATTTATTTAAGCAACTCTAATTTATATAAATGATTTTAGGCGCTTTATTAATTATTTTGTGATTTCCTGTTTTTTATTTTGATATTGGGTCTATAACTTAATAACCGGAATTTGACACCAGATGTAAACACTTGTGTGTGTGCTGTAGCAAATCATTA
>JBBMOY010333337.1:0-12041 GCA_037951405.1 Platydemus manokwari | reverse complement strand
TATATATATTTATTTATATATATTATTTTAATAGATATAACAATTTATTTTTCAATACATTTTTAGAACAACAAAGCTTATCAATATCGACAATGTAATGGTTTTGGGGGCATGAATGTGTGTCAGTGAAAAACAATTGGTTCATACAAAAACGAAATTAATGTTAAATGTTGGGTTGTGGTTGTTGAATGTGATGTTTGTAAAACTCAACAGCCTGATTTCCTTTATAAGAATAACATATTGATTATATTGTAATTTATCAAATGAATATACACAACTCAGTCGATAATTATTTATTTAAATCGATTATTAAATAAACAATAACTATCACACAAATTTAACTCACACAATATCAATTTAAAACAAATCGGTATTGTTATCTTGTCAGGAACGCAAAACACACTTTACTCCTTAATGATTTTTCAAATATTGAATTAATTAAAAATCGCTAAAGGAAAGATTCTTTCGGTTAATTAATCATTGTTCTCGATAAATAAATATCAATTTATCAAATATTTACATTTCGAAGATTATTTGTTTTCAATAATATCTTTTCTTTCCAAACTATTATCGATTATATCAATTATTCGCATCTAAACTTTTGAACTTTCGATTACGATTTCGTTGAGAGTGATTTGTGATAAAATTCATCAACTTATATACTTGCTGATGTCAAGTGGTTTGTCGCTGGAATTTTACCTTCAATCTTGCGAAGTTTTTAACATTTTATTATTTTAAACCTTTTTAAATTATTATGAGTTGACTGACATTAAAAATTTAATTTCGATAATTTTTTCAAATTGGAATTCTATTTTATTTTTCAATAAATAAATTTATATAAATAATAATAATATATTTTCATTATTATTATCATTATATATATATATCCATTTTTACAATTATTCTGTACAAAAAATAGAATCGAAAATTATAAATCATAAATGTTTCTAGATAATAAAGTATCAGGGAGAAGGATCAGAAAAAGGACCATTTATTGGTTTAGGATTAAATCAATGTCTTAAAAAGGATCATAAATGATTATCATAAAAGGATCAAATCAAAAATGTTTTTGAAATTGGATTGCAGTTTATTGATTTGCATCGCTTGAAGAAATTCGAAGATTTTGTTCTCGAAGATTGGTTGTATCTTTATTGTATTAACATCAGCCATCTAAGTCAATGCTCCAGTTCTTCTTACCTAGGTCTTTTTCTTCTCTTTCCAGATTTTTTTAGATTTGGTCATGGCTGTCAAGTTTTATTGGCTTGATCATCATTTTTTAATTCTTTATTTATCAGACCATACTTTTTTGTGCTGTCTGATATCCTGCTCATTTTGATTCTATGTTTTTCTTTTTCCATGCACTGTATGAGCAAATGGTGATGATTATCTTTTTGTCCTCTGGTACACTTTAGGTTTCGTTTTTATCAGCATAGAGTATCAGTCTACCTACACTTTCCTGACAAATATTTAAAATATAAGTGGGATTTTATTGATTTTGACGAATATTAATGACATAATGGTCAACTATAACCTATGTAGCTTCTAGCATAATATAAATAAAGACTGATGCGAGGATTTGAACTATTGAATCTTAAATCAAATACTTGTAATCGGAATACACAAACAACAACCTTTCAATTATAATCCCCAAAAATACTTTAATCGATACTTTATTAACAGTTTGGAATTTATGCGACAAGCCTTGATTTAGCTTTCCAAACTTGTATCGTAATTACGATAAAAATATCACTGCAAATTTGAATTAAAATTTATCTGGGATTCAGGCTGAGTAGCCTTTAATTTAGCCTCAAACAACGACTGTAGGAATGAACCTTCGGTGCGGTGGTGTTTAATAAATTTATGAGTTGGAATTTACTTTTAGCTGGAATCTGTAAAAAGAAATTCACTCAAAATAATAATTAAACTTAAAGTCAGAATCAAATCAATTGAATACACCACAGCCTGAATACCACGTCAGTTAGATAAAATAAACAATAACAATAACCAGAAATAAACAATCATTAACATGTATTTTTCGTTTTTAAACTTAACAACGGATCTCATTTGATTTGAGAATCAATAGGTTTTGAAATTTCCGAGCGATACTGGATTCCAGAATATTCATAGCTATTGGAATGAGCTTTTCAGTATCCTGATATTATTTATGGTGGATTGAAATTATATAAAACCAACTTGGCAATAATTATCGACATGAATAATCTAAAACAAATCCTTTTGGAGTAATACGGCTTGTTTGGTACCAGTTCCAATCCCAGACATAAACAACAATTAATATAGAATTATTTTTTAAAAAGAGATCCAAATTACAAACTTCGATCAAAAGATAAATTTAAAAACACTAAAATAACAAAAATAGGCTGACCAGTCGATAATAACTAAGAATAGCAAAACGAAATAAAAATATATAAAATAGAAAAATAGAAACTGAAGCAAGTAAGAAAAAGAGATAAAAATAAGATAAACACAAGTTTCAAACATCACGGATGGAATCGAAAAATAAAAGCCCTTATAAGTACTAAATAGGCATTGAAAAAATCAATTATTGGAAACTATAAATGCAGATTAATATCTATTGAAGAAAACTTTCTCATCATTAAAATTATTTTGATCTTATTTATTTAATTCGAGCAATTAACTACTGTAAAGAATAAGATAATAGTATTTGTATTAATAAATTTTAATATAAATATCATTCTTAAATTAAAATGATTGGATCCAGTCGAACCAATTATATTAATTGAAATAAAATCTAATTGGAAAATCAGTAACAGCCAAGAGGATTAACAACTAAAGCTCTTGCGACGAAAGCATAGGAGACTCAAATTCATTTGTATAGGAAACAATAGAACCATATACTACAAAATTAAAGAATATCTGGTTAAGGATTAATTATTCTATCATTGTTGTCTATATTTAAATTGTGGTTCAGTATATTAACTTGTATTTGTGTTGATCAGAATTAAATCTCATGAAACAGCATTCGTTATTTCATTTGGAGTCAGATATTGAATTTATAATTTTTAATTGAATTTATATTTTTAATCAATTTATATATTTGTTGGATTATTTTGATACTTGTTATATCAGATTTTAAATTCCTTAGCCATAATATTTTCTAAAACCCCAAAGAAGCCAACAGAACTACATTATGTATAAAACAATACAATTAACAAAACTCAATGGTGAAGAGGTTCAGCTATACCAGTTTAAATAGCAGGAATGATTAATGAAACATGTAAAGAGTTAAAAATTAAAATGTATACATAAAGAAAAATTTTAAAAATTAAAAAATTTTGTCGAATAAGGAGAAAATAAGTAAAAACGGGATAAGAATAAAAAATTTTAAAAAGTAATTTACAAAAAATAGTTGACATAAAATTCTAAGTTGAAACGGGGAATATAGGGAGAAATAATTAAGTTGGATAGGCCAGAGCCAATTTAGTTATCCCACCATTTCGACAAGCAATCATAGAGATTTGATTCTGTCACTATCTGTGAGAAAGAGGAGAATCTATTTATCTGGACAAATACAAAATTATTTAAGTGAAGGACATCTATAGTGACTAGTAAGTTTTCATTTCAGTTTTTTCCTAAAGTTATCAAGCTATTAATTTGTTAAGACGATAAACGACCCATTTGAGTCAAATCATACAATATAATTAATAAACAGTCAAATTATCGTTATCAAATATTTCATTCAGCATAACTGCTCGCCGATAATTAGCTCATCATACTGTCTATCGAAGTTCTCTAGGATAAGTGAGATAAAAAATAATCAAATAACAAACCCAAATTTTAATTTAATATACCCTTTAGTCTGGAAACTTATAATAATCAATACTATTATGTAATCCGAGTTTAATTTATACTATAATTATAATATTATGAATTTACATGAATAGATCATATTAAATTTTATGTAAAATTTATAAAATGGCTTGGAATTGTTGTCACAACCACCGTATTCTCTTGATTCGGCACCAATGGATTTCTATCTCTTAGCATTTAAAATTATGTGTGCAAAGTTTTCTTGAATACTCGTGCAGAATTGAAAGCTTGTTTGGATGAATTTTTCTAGACGAACTGGATGATTTCTATCGATGAGGTATGAAAAATCTTGTTAACAAGAGGGCATATTATTGATTAATTATTTGTTGATTTTTATTAAAAATAAAGTTTTAAACAATTTTTAAAATACAGGGCACGAGCTTCGTTGCCAACCTAATAATTTAAGTTTTAAAATTTCTATTTTATTTTTCATTCATAAGGAAGATAATTATATCGTTGTATCGACATTTTCTATCAAATCAACCAATGTAGAAAACACTATAAAATATATAATATTAAAATGTGAACTTAAAGAGACGATTTTATGTTTCATTAAGTTGTAACCCAAAACATTTTATAATTGACGATAAGTAGAGGAGCCTCAAATGTATAATGAATGAAATATATAATGTTTAAAATAACTTTTAAATGAATATTTTTCTACGATTAAGAAAATGAGGCATCATCAATTATCGATATATTGTTGCAAATTCCATTCTGGAAATCGGTTTGCAACAATACCAATACTGCACTTCAAAGCTTCTGTTGTTGGACTTTCAATATGAAGAAACCAAGGTCCATTGCCTTGTCTGTTTGGTAAATGAATTCGAACACTGGTCGATCCACTGTTTTGTCGAATAAAAATCGACGATCTATCGCATTTGTTGTACAGTTCTTCCTTCAAAGAAAATATTTCATCCAACTTCAAGAAATCGAGTCTCGATTTGATTTGTGTCGAAAATTTATAATTTTTACTGTCTAATATTTCTGATGAAAATCTCGATTCAGTCGAATGGTTTGCGAATGATTTTGTGGGGAAATTATTTTGGAATGGTTTCATTGAGCCGACTTTATTCTCTTGAAAAATCGATGATACAGATTTGACTGGAGTTGTCTCATGAGATCGATGGAAATTTTCTTTGACTTTCTTTTTCAGTTGTTCTTGTTGGAACTTGAATTGATACATTTCTTGATAGTTTAGTTTACGTTTGTTAATTAATTCCTGATTCGGAGAATAAGTGAGAAGTCTGCTATCACCTTTTCCTGGATTTGTTATATCATCTCGTGACAGATTGCAATTCGAACTTCTTTTATTACGTAATTGGTTATTATTAAATGAATTCCTATTCATTGAATCTGATATTAATTGTTTGGATTTCAACACTTTTTCATCGTGACTATATCGAAAAGGAATAGAGAGCGCGGAAGAATTTTTACTGAAGGATTTCTGAAGACTGTTCAATGAACCGTGATGAATGTGATTATTGAGTCGCCTTGTTTGATTTCTGTTTGGATTATTGGTTACCACTCGACCATTGAAATCAAAAGTCAGAGTCAAATTTTTCATCGTTGGATGTTGATTATACAAAGACAATGAATTCGTTGTGGCATTTTTCGTTTGGTTTTCCAAAGCATTTGAAGTTCTCAAATCATTGGTGGGATCTCTTTTCGATTTTATATTTGGATCGATATTCGAATAAAAATTTTTCGTTTGTGATGAACTCAAAATTAATTCTACTGATAGAATCGTTATTAGATTTATTATATTTTCTATAGCTATACCAATTACAGCATCGGTACAAGCAAGAAGAAACTTTTTCTTTTTCGACATTTGTCCAGAGGAATTGAATATCCCGAATAATTTCCGTGAAAATGTCACTTTCGATTTGGTTTCATTATCACCTTTTTCGGAAGATAAATTCAATTTATCGCAAACAGAATTGGATTTTAATTGATTGTGCGTTGGTGTTTGTTGTTGATCATCTTTGGAATAAATTTCCTTAGCAGCACGTCCCATATTAGTATTCCCAGTACTATCCATGGAACTAAATTTTTCCGGGTACTGATTTTGATTTGAACTATTTTGAAAGGCTTGGTTTTGTATTTGTTTATTGTCTTGGGGTTTAGATTTTTCTCGAAATTTATTAAAATATAACAATGAATTTAGTTTCATATTCGAATCGATGGTTGATTTGTTTTCCAGTTCACAAATTTGTTTAGGTTCTGTTGAATTTATCGTCATGTCTTTCTTGGTTTCGTTGTTGGTTTTCTCTGTGAAAATAGGCTCCATTGTTTTGTCAACCGAATGATTGCTCTGATGTTTATTGAAACTCGTCATCTCATTGCAATTAGACGAGTTCATGTTTCGGTGTTTAACGATTCTTTTGGATTTCCTATTGTTCGTCTGACCACTTTTTATTGGATTAATTTTGTGATTATTTAGGGTTGGATTTGAAATGTTTGCAAATTCATACTCATTATTACATAAGGTGCTTGAATCCACCAAATCGCTTTCCATAACCGTAGATGAATCACATGTTGTTGGAACTTTTCTTTCATTGTTTTGCTTTAAATTAATTTTAATGACGTTTCTAGATATTTCTTTTTTAGTTTTACTTTTCAAAGATTTATTAATAATGTTATCATTATTATCCATGGGTATCCCACTTTTTTCCACAGAAATTTGTTTAAGAAAGCCTCTTAACTTACTATGGTCTTGATTTGAGGAGCTTTCCGTATTAAGAGATCCTTCAAAATGTTGTTTTATCTCATTATTTGGATGAATTTTTTCATTCAATCTCACATGATCAGCAATACTACTATTGTTAGAAATATTATTAAATGAAATCGAATGTTTTAATTGATACGGAGAAACGTTGGCATTAACTAAACTATACAGTCGCTTAGCAATCTGGCTGTAATTCGATTCACAGATTTCAAAATCACCTGATGTTCGATGCTTACATTTGTTGGAATTATTTTTTATCGGTAATGGAAGAATATTATTTTTCGATTTACTGCGATGCTTCAATTTCGAATTCAATTTCATCCTAGATATGGAATTCTCAAATAATGATTTATCATCCACTTCATGTCGTTTGACATCTTCACATACTGAATCAATAGAAGATTTTATTGTAGGGCTTGAATAGTTGGCTTCAACCTTCATCAGGATGAAAACCCAGCCAATTCAATATTATAATTAGTAATTGAAAATAATTTGAGACATGAATCATCTATAATTAATTTTATATCGATTATTGAAATACGATTGTAATAATTTTAACTTCATTCAGTTTGTGTTGATTGTGTGCATCTATTTATGAAGATCATTGTATATCTCATTACTACCGCTTTGAAAATCATTTCATGTCATTGAACACTTTTATTTTTTGATAAAATACACCGTATTAATTGATTCAAACTTGGAAAAATTCCAAGTTGTAATAAGTGTACTGCATATTTATATAAAACTATAAGCTTTCCGGAATAAAACTCAATGGCATTCACAGATAATATTTCAAGTATTTGTTAATCATTTATTAAAGTGACTACATTGATTTATATATTATTGATTTTCACAAAATAGAGAGTTTTATGAGTTACTTTTGTAATATTATTGAATTATAAAGACTGATTAAATTTATTCTCATAAAATTCACCCGATCGATATTCCAGGTTTATCGAAAATCTAAATAGATCAAATGAACAAAAACGCAAAGAAATACAATAAAATTATATTCATTCATTCATACTCAACAAAATAAAAATGTTGGCAGTATATGTTGTAGTAGATTCAGTACAACGTGAAGCTTAATAGTCCGTAGACACTCTGGGATATAACAGTAGTGAGATTATTGACCTTTAGGAAACTTATAAGATTGTATTGAGATAATGAAAAAGCATGAAAATGTATTTGTCTACTCATGATTACATAAATAAAATTACCAGTTTGGATGTTATATTGTCGAAAATTAAATTTGGCTCCAATGAAATAGATTTTCCTTCACAAAACTGGATTCTTGAAGAACTATTTGCAGGTTAAATAATGTTTGCTTCGATATAATTTAAATGTAAAATACCTGAGTGAATCGATAT
Organism: Platydemus manokwari; assembly: GCA_037951405.1. Taxonomy (NCBI): domain Eukaryota; kingdom Metazoa; phylum Platyhelminthes; order Tricladida; family Geoplanidae; genus Platydemus; species Platydemus manokwari. The sequence goes on along the minus strand of JBBMOY010333337.1, from coordinate 4,094 downwards.
CGATGGTCAAGGAAATCTCCACCGAATAAGATATGAATAACAGGGCAATTTTCCTAATGATAATTTTTGTACCAAGTTATATTTGTTATTTTTTGGGCCGTCTTTTTTCTCATAAGTGCAATGCCCATTCCGTGACTTGATTAAACACCAAGTTTTATATTATGCTTCGATTAATATTATTGTTCTCCGATTTTTGTAAAGCAGCAATTTCCTCATTGTCTTTATAAGCTTTGTTTCTTTAAGTTGTTTTTTAAGTTTCTTTGTTAAGGTTTTGTTTTAATTTCTTTATCTATTTTTTATTATTTTTTATTATTATTTACCATTAAATCCATGCTAGCCTAACATTATTTAAATAGTTTCTGCCTTTTATCTGTGGGCATTTCTTTCATTTTATCAAATTTAATTTTGTGCGTTTTGTTATTCGAAAATTTTTAATAATTTTTAATAACAATCATAATTTTATTAAAATTTATTATCAATTATTTTATTATTTAATTAATGCTGCACACATACAGGCTCAACAATGCATAAATTCCACAAAAATGCCCTTTATTTAATCAGTCAGGCTCAGTGAATCTCAACTAATGCTTGAAAATCGATAATAATATTATTAATAAATATAATTTATTTCAATATAAAATGATAATATATTATGTCGTCGATAGAAAATCCAAAAATTTATAATTCGTAAGAAATTCCAACACCAAATTTGTGTAATCCTCGATTGATATTGAGGCCATCGATTTCAGTAGATAAAGTCAATTGTAATCCTTAACATGATACAATGCCATTAATACAACATACGCACATTTCACAACGATAGAAACTCACTATCATTGATATTACAACCATAAGCTAAATTAATCAATTTATCTTGATTGATTTTGGCTTTGATAAAAGAATGATTCGATTGAGAAATCTTATATTTGCCAGCAACACCAAATTTATTCCGTTTGAAATTGTTATCATATGCGACATGAACACCGATTTCAGTTCGGTTGTTAATCTTCTGATAAATGTATATATTAACCAATGAGAAATCTTTCAAGGTTGTCACAGAATCAATGTTTTTACTTTTATATCTGATAGCAAATGAATGATTACGAATTGTTCGATTGTTAACATCGATATTGCAATCAACTCCAACAAGATAAGATTTCAAATAAACAGATCTAGAAATAATTGGTCGTTGTAAACTTTTTAAACAGTCTACTTCAATAAAAAATAATTATAATAAAATATTTCATAAGCAAATGATGATGTGAAACTCTTTTGATGATATGAACCGCTACTTATAGCTCATAAATTAGTTACAATTCTTCCAATAGTTTGTCTTACTCAACCCTATCAAAACTCTATACTCAGTCCTTAGTTTGATTTTTATTAATTTCGTTATTCTAAATACGGATGTCACTGGTTTATTATCGATTCACTAGATAATATGATGGATAAACTATCGAACACGGTTAATATCACCTCATTCGAGCCAGAAAAACAGTAAGTCGGGTTAATAAAAAATAGCTTAACATCACAAACAACCAAATAATAATCTTAGAATCACATTTGATTATAAACAGTTTTGTCACAAGCCATAATTATTCCAATTTAAAATGTCAATATTTTTCTGTTTCTTGTAAATCACACAAAATCTTTTTACCATCGATTAAGCCAATCAAATTTAGTCAGATTTGTTTAAAAAATTCTTATAATTGCTTAGATGATATTAAATCCAGATATATTTCCAATGGTGATTATTACGTTTTCCATTTTAAAAAAGTAATAATGATCAACACGTTAAACATAAAGATGAGAATATGAATAAAAAATTATTAATTTTAGATTTAAATCGAAATATTACACACCAATCACAAATTCGTAATCACTAAATATTTGTTCTACTTTGTCGAGAAATTAAACCATTGTGAAAGTAGGTCATTGTTGCCATGACATTAAGAGCACAAATTCATTATTATCGTTATTAATTTACACAAAAATAAATAATTGGTAGATTGAATTATGAAATTAGAAATAAAAATCAATAATCTTAATGATGGTTGGCATTCAAGTATTTATTATTTTTTCTAATTTGATCTTTTCGTAATTGTATTTATCAACTAAAAATCAATAATCTTCTATTGTATTGCACTACCAATTATTGGCAACATTTTATTGTGTTTTGCAACACATTTAGATATTTTCTATTATTTTTGCTTTAGAAAATGGCTTGGAAAATTACAATGGATGGACAAATTAACTGTTGATTTTATAAATAAAAATGATCAACACGTCATTAATAATGATGAGAATATGAATAAAAAATTATTGATTTTAAAATCAAGTGGAAATGTTACACATCAATCACAAATTCGTATTCACTAAATATTTGTTCTACTTTGTCGAGAAATTCAACCATTGTAAAAGTAGGTCATTGTTGTCATGACATTAAGAGCACAAATTTATTAGTATCGTTATTAATTTACACAAAGTAAATAATTGGATGATTAAATGATGGTTGGCATTCAAGTAATTTTTTTTAATTTGATCTTTTTCGTAATAGTATTTATCAATTAAAAATCAATATTAAAATTCTTCAATTATACTCCACTACAACCATTGTCAACATTTTATTTGGTTTTGCAAGACATCAAAATATTTTCAATTAATTTTCCTTTAGCAAATGACCTGCTAAATTACTATCCATGGACAAGTCGATTGTTGATTTTATAATTGACCAACGTTTTATGTCTATCCAACCCACAATACTTTCGAGAATCCCAATTTAACAGCATGAAATTAATAAATGAAACAAATATCGGTATAGGCAAGAAAAGGATTAAATATACAAATGAAATTTAATACAATAATTAATAGATATGAAAATTGATTTTTTTCATCGATTTAATATTAAAGTTAAAATTATAATTCCCATATCAATTATTTCTTGCTAGATAAGTGTTTTATTTCCATGATATCATAAAAAACAAAGCATACCCTAATACCATATTTAAATTAATATCTGGCTTATATGAATCAAAAATAATGTCGCCGTTGAAATTTAAATTGTTTCGTTTGTAAGAATTCTTTGATCTGAAAGACTTTTTTCTGATAATTCAAAATTACTTATTATTTTCGGCCACAAAATCATTAAATACCCCGTATCTGATTGAAAATTAAATATTGCGACATTTCGTAATCCTTTTGTGTTTTGATAATTTTTAGAAATTTCTGTAGTTAAGACATTTTTCGTGGACCATCTATGCATAATACTGATTCCTATTTGGTTGACAATAATTCATAATATCTTTGAGAATAAATTTCACCGGGAGAAATAAAATGTTTTGTTTCTAAATCTCCTGTCAATGCCTTCGACTTGTTATTGTATGTCGCATCGATTGATACAGTTTTTGAACCATTATTTGAAAAACATTCAAAATTTAGACGACCAACTGCGAACTTTTTATCAAAAAGATCTTTTGCTGCCCTACCCAAATCAGAAAATGATGGAGGTATCATATGGAAATTCAAGAGTTAATAATATTTTTTAGATATAAGGAATTTCAGGAATATGCTTTTTTAACAAGAATTCAGATTAGCATTAATTAATATTTAAACAAATTCACATTTTGACCCTAATTTATTAAATAATCAAAAAAAGATTTAATTCAGTTTCGAGCTTCGGATATTTTTTCAGCTTTGTTTTGAAATTAATCACCATTCATTAATTTATTATAGTGAATAATTTATAATTCAAAACTCATAATAAAATGGTGATTGGATTTGTGAAAAATGAATTTAATGAATCATGATCATTTTAATAAAAAATGTAGTAATGCCATCTAATAATTTTAATATTAATAATGAATCAATTAAAAAGTTCGTAATTTTGTATTATTTTTATAATAGCAGTAATTAAGATTTCCATTTATTTTTTACCGAAATAATAAAAATATCTCTACAAAATTCTGATGATGATAGACCATATCAAATTATAGAAATATTATATTCTTGACTTCATTGATTTTAGTAAGACTAGACATGTCTTTAGAAAAAATGAAGGCCATGTAGAATAAAGATTTGAGAACATATTGTTCATT
>JBBMOY010333336.1:0-18649 GCA_037951405.1 Platydemus manokwari | reverse complement strand
AATAATAATAATAATAATAATAATAATAATAATAATAATAATAATAATAATAATAATAATAATAATAATGATAACAAAGAATAATAATGATAATAAATAATATATATATAATATATAATAATTCCAAACAGAGAATCCACGGATAGATTTACTTCGTGGTCATTTCTATCTGTCAATTTCGGATGTAATCTCTAATTCACCAGTCCACTATTCTCTCGTTGTGGGAAATTGCTGGTTCCATTATAGCTTCCCGCTGTGATATCGTTTTCGATTTAAAATAAGTAATATTAAAATAAATATATTTTTCAGAAAATATTCATAATGATTTTCATGATTGAGATTTTGAGAAAAATTATTTTCATATCGCTCATCAATCAATATCTGAATGATATTGATCAATATTGCTGCTGCTTATACATCGAAAATTTAATAAAGATTTGATAAATGAAGCTTCCATGTCGTTGAAAAGTGGCGTGATCATAAATTAGCTATAAAATTTGATTGCCTAGCTAATTATACTTAAAATTTCTTCGGGTCCCCATGTAAAATTATCAATGGTTGTTAATATTATTAGATTTGCCGCTCCATCTATTTTTATAGCATTGATAGGTAAAAAATGTTCGATATCAAAGATATAAATTTTAATGATATTCCGATCGATGTGCTAATGAATAAAAGTCGGAAATTGATTTATTTTATGATGGCAGAATCGATAATTCTACAGCTTTAAATTGGTAACAAAGGGCCATTAATAAAGAATGTCATTAACTCATTATAATATAAATAAACAGTAAATATTGTTGAAGTTGTTGGAGACTTCTATATTTCTGTACAAGTGGCCATTGATGAACAATTTCAGGTAATTATGTGTCAAATAGGATCGAGTTGTTTATAATGACAGATATTTTATAGTGCTTTGATGATTAACCTGTCTCTGCCCATGACTGGCTTTTTGCGAGACACTTTTCGGGAAAATGCTTCAAGCGACATACATGTTTCGGAAAATCTGCGAAATACATAAATAGCCCATTCAAACAATTTACTCTAATCGTTTAGTTACACTGATCAATTGTGAAAGAGGTTCATTTTCTACCAATTATAAATTCAGCTGGCTTGATAACAAATTTTGGAAGTAATATTTTCAATAGTTTTACAGGAAAATATTGGAAATTGTTGGAATTTTCTGACAATTGATTTTAGGTCGAAAAACTACATGAAATAGTTGTTCTAATGTTGATGGAATTATCTTAGCCTTGTGACCAGAAGTTTTCGAGGATAACATTATCAAATTGCACGGCAGAGAAAGATGATTTGAGTGTTGAATGGATTACATTCAAATTATCCAAATACAAGCCGACACATAACAAGTCATCTGAATGTTTCCAGCAATAGAATTCACATTGATTGGAGATATGAATTTATAATATGAATTTTTAATTTAATTTCTTGAAAAGAATTTTAGTTGTTTGAAGTCAAATTTTAAATCCACTAGGGCTTCAATATCTTTTAAGATTTGATTATTTATAAAACGGATCAAAGTAAATCAAATTGAAATTTATTGAAAATTAGTGAGGACGCCTTTTGTAAAATGATTAGGAAATTGAGAGATATTCTTAATTTTTACAATTATTTTATAAAAATAAGCGATGGTATTATTAAATATGTATGTAATTAACTAACTCGATTTATAATTAAGAATTCAAGAACTCCGAAACTGATATAGAAGAGTTGTAATTATACCAGGAACTTGGTTTATAATTCTATCATCAAATAAATCAATTTTCACAAATATTCATAAAAATTTACAATTATATAAAATTTGATGATTTTTTGATGTTTTTTTCTTTCTATTTCAAAGTCGAATTTCTCTGCGTTTATTCTTTGTCATCTAAAATTGAATTTCAAGTCCAAATATGATTAAAAAAATATATCATTATAAATAAATTTGGAAATTAAATAATACACGATAAATCATTACACTAAAATTAGGTCAAATGAACCCTTTTCTTAATTTAAGCCGATTTATAATCTTGATTGTGATTTGTTTATTATCCTGTGTGAATATAGTGATATAATTTCTCAAGAAATTCAGTTTACTTGGTTTGATGTTGATTATTTCACATGGCCTGGATATTCATCTCATTTAATTTTTACAAAAATTCGACTTTTAAACTCGTAATGAATGTTGTTAACAAAATAGATCGAAATGGTACTAAAATGCTGAAGTCAAAAAAAATTATCAATTATTTTTGCTTGACTTCAAATTTATTTCTCAAATATTTCCCTCATTATGATACAACATTCAACAGACTTAGTGTGAAGAAATAAGATGAATATGGCATCCGTAATTCGTGAACAATAAACATTAAAATCTCTAACAAATCTTCTACAAAATTACTACTCCTGTTTATCCATATCGATAATCAGTTCATATGACTCAATAGTATTAAAACTAGTCCCAATCAAATCAACAAAATAATGTCTCATTTCTCATGTTGACACTAAGTCGACATTAACGGTATTAAAGATTTTCATTTCCGAGAATTCTCAAATCACTGATCAAAGGAAAGGCTTCAGTCGGAAAAACAATAAAAATATCATTTTGATAACCTTTGAAAAGATCGATTATAGCGATTTGTTTTGAAAGCGAAACACAACGTAGACAATACAAACAATAAAACCATATATGTGATGAAAATTGAAAACAAATTATTTTTATTCGACACTGCATAAAACTGATTCTTCGCTATTAATTCCTTTTTGTTTTCTTTCTTCGTTGAAGTCAAATCGTGATTTGCGCCTGACTTCAAATCCACTTTCTTATAATCATTAGTTTTTGGGTTTGAGTATATCATTTTGTTTTTGATGATTTGGTTCATAGACAATGAGAAGTCTATTAATTTTCTCGAACCAGCTTTTTTGTCAATAAACGGTAACACCATAAGTTATTATTTCTGAGCACATTATGCAAAATTTACTATTTTTTTGAATTCTTTGTTCTCTTATATTCTCTTATAATAACATTTTTTAAATTGATAATAGAAGATTCTTTCATCCAAAGGGTATTATAAACCAATCACAACTATCTGATTGGTGGATTGATTGTCCAATTGCTAAGGGTGATAGGACTCAATCAATCAAAATCCATACACAAATATTCGTTACGTCATCCTATCCTAACTTTAAAAAATTTACTAACGGTTCCTGAAATAGCTCCCTGCTACTCTATTCTAGCATAGATCCATACTATACATTGGTTTGTTTATGTTCCATTATCGATTAATGGCATGATTATCTAATGTTTCAACCTATCCAGTTATTATTTCGGTTATGACTAACAATCGACAATTGGTTTTCCTCGGTTTACAAACATGTTTTAGCGTATTCAGTGGGTGAGACTTTTAAAAGTAAGACAAAAAACTGAATATTTTCAAGTTCAGAATTTATAATTTCATTCTGTGTGCGAATCTTTGTATGAAAATCGTTCCTGATGAAAAGTATTCTCTCCAACGAATTGTATTTTTCTTTTTCTTCACAATCTGAATCCTTTCTAAGCAATTGGTATAGCCCATCTTCTGAGAAATAACTCATTTATTTTTCAAAATAATATCTCATGAAATATTTCTAAAATCATTCCCAATTCTCACAGCGTAAGTCTGAAAATTCCTCTAATTATATTGGTTTAACAAGGAATTGATTTCAGTACCTATGGTGTGATTATCAATTATCTATTTGATATTTTTTCAACTGATGAGATTGCATGGAGCTACTTTCAAAATTATCAGTGTGATTTATCACCGATAAAATTGCTGATAAAATAATAATAAGTTATCATTTCATTACGCAGCAATTGTATTCTGTAAAAATCTCTTTGTTGAGAGTTATTGTGTTTTGGTGATTTAACAGCAATCGTACGATATTGACTGACAAAAAATTCAGATATTGTTCTATCGATTATTTCCCGGACCGCCCTAACAAAGATAACAATTAAATGATTATTATGTCAGTGATGAAATTCTCAGTACTATGATGAAGACTAGAATTTGGTTTCAATAAAATTCTGTTATTGGTGCTCGATTAGTTTAGTGTTCAGTCATTATGTGTATAATGAAAGAGAGGTAATTTAAATGTAGATCCCCTGCAATGAATCTCGTGGATTATTAATCAGAACCCACTCAAGTTCTCTTGATTTTAGTAGTTTAGAGGAGCGAATTTATATTTGGATAATGAGGTTGCTTATTTATGTCAATCCATGTAAACATGCAATGTTACATGTGCTGGTGCAGCACTTAACTTTATAATTTATATATATATATATACTTTGTGAGTTGAACTTCTTATTTTGTTTTCACTGGGCATTTGATTCAATATTGGGTCAATTTATTGATTATTTTACTGTATTAAAAAAAAACAATACAATTATTCTGAAACCGCTCTAGCAAAATATGAAAAATCTTTGCTTGTTGTATATTTATTTACGTGCATATTTATATTAAGTTTAGAAATTCTCGAAATTAGCGGCTGGATAATTTTTACTTAATCCAAATGCTAATCTAATTTTGGTTCACACTGAATAAAAAGAAATATAGTTTTCTAATAAGATATATTGCTGCTACACTATACATAGACGAGATACTTCTTTCGGATACTTTTGCTCAAAATCTACTTCTAGCTAATGCTACATTATTACACAATAAACTTACTAACACACTATTCTACAGTTACAATGTACACTTCCTACTACAATTATTACCGTGTTGAACACTCTACTAGTGATCATATTCGTTGAAATGACGAAAATCAAGAGTTATCTCGCTCTTTATATACTTATTTTGACGATACACATCCCTTTCGTGTGCATCCTGTTGTTCGAACTTATAACAACTTATAATAGAACTTTCATTTGTTTTATGTTCCCATTTATTTGATTTAATTTAGAGCTCGACATTTATGCTGAAAATTAGACATAACCATTTTGATATTACGACAAACTTTTGAAGAAAACCTCACCAAGATCAACCTTAAATAACTGGCAGAACAAAGATACCATTTAGAATTTTATAATATTGTTTCCGAATAGTAAGAAGCTATCAAATATTTCTTTATTAAATCTTGATAAAGATAACCGAAATTATTGTTTAAAACGTATAGAATAATCCAGACTTTTATAGAATTGCAAAAAATGAAATATTTTTAACCACTTAATGTGAGGGGTTTTCTATGAAATGAAAATTCGAACTGTGAAACTAAATTCGAACGAGCATATAATAAACATACACTAAGCTCTATGAAATACAAACTGCCTAGAAGGTATCGCTCCAGATAAAAATATAAACATAATATTTATAAGTGGCGAGAGGTACTCGGAATAGCGCAAATCGGAACACATTTGATGTGCTAGAGGGTCTCGTTCGAGATGCTTAAGTGGTCAATGATCTTGTTTGGTTACCGACATTATCTTTAAAAAAAGAAATATATAAGGCCAAGCAATACTTGTGGACTTCAAAAATTCCAATAGACTGAGTGTCTTCATCACTGAAGCTAGCATTATATTCCGTCAATCCTGATATTTACATGTTGTGTTCCATGTATTTTATTATCAAGGATGTGAAGATCTGTTTTGTAAATAACAAAAAACGGCATTTGCAAAAAAAATTACTTGGTTTATTTGATTCCGTCAGTTGAATGAATTGAATAATTTGGAACCAATCATAGAATGTCATTGATTTTCAATTATTTATCTTTCAATTTAATGGATAAACAAAATGTTTATTAAAATTCTTTGACCTTTCCACTCTTTGATCCGACTGAAAACAAAGCATTTCTAATCCTTGGGTAGAAAGAAACTAATTCACAGCATTGAAGGATCTGATGGAATTTAATTTTGATACTTAAAATTTTAAAGAATTTTTATTGGAATTAAGTTTTTTCCAATGAGCTTGCCAGGTTAAACATGGAACAATCAATAAAATATCAGAATAATAAATAAAGTCGCTAACATTTTATAAAGGACGCACTAACTGAAAAGTCACGTGACCAAATTATCTTGTTTGAGAATAATTATTTTAACAAATTAATGGTTTTTAAATCCTCACAAATCGCAAACGAGAAGTGCTGAAATCTTTGAAAAGATTGTTTTTAAACTTGATCCATTATTGCAAATGTGACAACTCAAATCAATATATAAGATTTGTTGTTCAATTTTTCCCAATCAGAATTGTTATCTCGTCTGACAAATTCATTTCTTCAATTTCATAATTCAATAAAACCTCATGGTAATGTTTTTGGTATTTTTAAATCCATTGACGTCTCTAATCGAATTTGAATTATTGAAATCTTGATGTTCCTTATTGTCTTTTGAGCTTTCTTAAACTATTTCTAAAACATTGGACTATCATAAAGTACCAGCAATAGGCAGAATTTATTTGAACAAAATGCTTTCTGCCTTTTTTCTTATTTTAAACCGATAAAGGTAAATCAATAATTTGTTTCCCACATCTACAATGGCATTGTTTTCAAATATTTACTGACAGAAATACCTAATGGTGACATCATTTATGTTCACAGCTCATAGCAAAATAATTTAGAACATGTTGTTCATATTTTTTTTATGTAAAACAAAAATAATTTATTAATAATGATTTTATATTCAAAGAAACTCTTCTTTCTTTTCTTTAAAATCTAATTCAAATAAATTACTGATTCATCTCCTTTCATTCATTTTCATCAGCATTTAATTTCTAATTCTTTATATAAGAAATTCGAATATTTTAATAAATAATTGCTTGCTATTCCAGCGAGTTGACCAAACGATTCATTAGTTCATGCTAAATTGATGATATGTTATTTATAATAAAATAATACGTTTCGTAATTAGAGTAAGAATTTATTCACGGAAACCCGTCTCAAATTAATAGCAATGCTCGAATAAACAATTTGGAAATCAATAAGTCAACGACAGCGAAAACTAGAGAGGAAAAAATCGCAACAAATCAACATCGTGAATCTCTGTTGCTTGAATGTCTTGATTTATATATGAGATGGTCTCGCCAGATTAAAGGATTAAATATTTCTTGAGGAAAAAATCGATAAAACATTTTTAATTATCGAGGCAAGACCTTTGTTTCGGAAGTCATTTGAAATTATCCAAATTACCTTTTTCTACCTGATTATTGAAAACACATTTATAAACAGTAAGAAAATTAATCAATCTTATCACCAGCATTGCTAGGATTTTATTTATTTTTATATCGACCGATGGATGCAATTGTATTTTTATGGGAGTTCTGATTTTGGTGAAATGTTTTTTCAGGTTTTTTTTTATCACTTCGAATAAAGCTGAACGCTTATTTATTGCCGAATTTTATAAATCTTTCAAGCAATTATCGCTTCAACTTCAAGTTGATGTTTGGAAATCGTATTATTTTATCTGAGGAAATAAAAATACTTTTGGAATTTCGGCGGATAAAATAATGCAGTTGTAGATACCAATGACTGGATTTTGAAACCTAAGCCCATTAAAGGCAATAAATCCGATATCACTAAATGTATTCAGATAGAGTTCAAATGAATAACTTGGATAATTATATTTTCTTTTGAAGTGTAATAGTTTCAAAATATTAAAAATTTATTATAAATAGTTTTACCAAAAACATTACTGGATAAACAACATAGAATAGATTTCTGAATATCAAATCAGTTCAGATGATCCATTGAAGAAAAGGCTGAAATGTAAGGAATCTATGAACATGTTTAATTCAAAAGATAAAGCTAATAACAGGGAATATATTAAAATGCTCGTCGATTTTATGAATGATATTTTAAATATTAAGGTATTATAAAGCAGCAAACTTAAGAGATTCTGGGAAATGTAAGAAATCGGATATATCTATATAATTTTATTTTTGTTACTATGGTGATTCTCTTTTTACTGTGGATGGACTTCTATAATAATATGATGACTACTATTGTAGGAACTGAGTTCTATTATTAAAATATAAGACTGTTCAAGAACTCATAATTTATGTTTTTATACTACTTTACACGCCTTGCACTTTTGGCGTGTACAATAACGCTTACCGGTTAAAAATTATTTGACATTCATTTATATCTCAGCAGCATTAATTCTGGATTGATAAAAGCCAATGAGAAGCGCGATAATACAAAATATTTGAAATTTTATAAACAAGAACAAAAACCAAAAAGTGCTAACTCATCCATGCTTATCGTGGCTCAACGTGTTATGTAGCCCGGCACGGTTAATGCCAAAGAATAAATATTATAACAAAACACATTACCCAATTTTCACTTGTAAGTCAAGAGAACTTCTGTAACTAATAATGTGGTTATCTTAATTGTTTCTCTAAACAATTATCAATTGAAGTAAATGTTCCCATTTTTTGTTAATAGATTAAAATAGTATATTTTTTCTCTTCGTTTAATCCATAAACCATTAAATATCTGATATGGTTGTTATTATTGCGTTTACGTTATTGTATTTCTGCTGTATTGATTGGTCTGAGGATTCATTGTCGGCTAGATGTCCAACGATTCTATTAATAAAGAATATGCTTACTTGGTTAGAAGTCTCTTTTCATGTGAGTCCTTCAGATCAAGTTGGAGATCAATGAGAACAAACAGTAATATTAATTACTGAAAAAATGAAAACTTTAAAACCTCAAAACACGAAAACAATGTGATGTTGATAAATTTTTGACAGTCACTAAAATAATGAAAACGGAAAAATCTTTATTTGACAAAAAACTATTTTAATTTACTGGAAAATTTAGATTTCGAAAGTTCTTAGAATAGAAAACCGAAACAGAAAACATAGAAATGGTGGCTAAACATTCAAGAATTTAATTTTTAAGATAATTCGAGAGGAAATTAGAGCAGAAGTGAAGACTCTTATAAAGTGAAGTATATGTTATTTTACTGATAAAGAAAAAGGGATTACATTTTCAAATAATTCAGGATTCGAGCCCTAGTTGAGAGGTTTACCTCATCATTTTCATATGAAAAACTCATTTTGATTTATTCACAAATTATATTGGATAAGTTTCCTGCTCTATTTTGAGCATTGAATAATTCTAATCTTGGGCAGCCTTGAATATTAAATGGATCGCTTAGTATTTTTTTCTTGTAGTCTTTACATAAAACAGCTTTCAGGTATGATCACAGTGCGGAAATGAAGCATACCTATTGATTATCTGAATGCTCTATATCTAATTAAAATATTCTAAAATACTCGTGCAAAATGAAACAAGCTATCTATTGTTCTGAGCATGTTTGGAAGAGTCTATGAAATTAACAAAGTAGCAGATAGTTATACAATGTTGTTGAGGATCTGATTACTAAACCCACTCAGACTTAAGATATAAAAATTCAGATGCAGCATGTTTTCTGAGAGTCGTGAGTCTCGTTTCGTTTCAATTTAGAGAGATAATTGAGAGAATAATTGTAAGTGTTAAAAGGCGGCTTAAATGCTATATATCAAAAATGATTTAACCCAAACCGTAACTATGCTTACTCTTCATTTTGTTATGTCGATGATTCTGTTAAGAAATGCTCGACAAATTGAATATCTAAACGAAATTTTTCACTCAAAAAATTTTGCTTGATAGAAATTGTTTATCTCCATTAAATTCCATTAGTGCTAATTTATTGATTTTTTGAGATGAAAATGTAAAATTCTAAGATAAAAATAGAAATCATTGCGGTTTTTATGATGATTAATAGTGTTGATGATTAAATAAATCGTTAAAACGGTAAACTAAAAATTGTTTGTTCTTTTGTTTTTAAATTATCGATCGAAAATGAAATTTATTCACCAATATCTTGAATAAGTTTTTGTTTATTTTAACCAATTTAAATTTTCATTGGCGAGGAAATTAAAAATATTGAAAAATGTGACCATTTTATATCATGTTCTGGTATCGCCTATGAATATAAATCGATAATGATAAGCACCAAAGTGTTTCGATATTGAAAACTCGAGTTATTTCTATTTATGATTTTAATTGATTTTAATGGGAACAGTCCAATGAAAAGTATTGAACAATAGACATGTTCGATTATTGATTTCTTATAGGAAATCATTCAGTAGCAACACTGGTGGTCAGATTTGATGAGCTTAATGGTTGCTGTAAGAAGTTATCTCTGGAAAAATGTTTTCCAAGATAACTACACCAAATGGATTAACTCCGACCAATTAAGATTAATTAATGCACGCCATTGTGGAGAGATCGCGATTTAATTTAACCTTTGGATTTGGAAGTTGATTTTTTAAATTAGTTTTTCTGGAAATGACACAAAATCGAAATTACTCGTTTGGTCGCCATCTTGTTTTTTGATATTTTAATGATTAATGCTGGCTCTTATTGTTGTTCATTTCTATTTATTTACTCTTATAACGATTAATGAGTTTTCGTACAATTTTTATCGATTTATTATAAAATGTTTGATTTGTTTTTATTCGATTTTATTGATTTCGTAAGGATTTTGCAGTTGTTCATTTGATTGTTGTCATTGATCGCTGTTGCTTTCACGGTTGCAGAAAATTAATTTTTATTATTTCACCCAACAGATCTGCAGTGATAATTCTCAGAAAAAATAGGATTTTTTAAATGAAAATATCCATGAAATGATGGCATTGGGTTTTATGTGAGACTGATTTGGATTGTTTTCGTGATTGTTTTGTAACATGAACCACCGATATAGCAACGCTATTGTGACGTTGAAAGACGGTGAACTAATATTGGCTACCTCGATTAAAAAGCTGAAAATTTTATTACAATTCAATGGAGTGTTTCGATTCTGAGATACTTACAGAAACTGCATCAAAGAATTTTTTTGCCATTGATTATCGGGAGAACTTTTGCGTCTGAAGGACACTACATTTGTTTAATTATCGTTTTTTCGATTGATTTGCAACTCGAGAGATGAAAGAAATGCAATAAAAATCTTATAATTCACTACTGGGATTGCAATTTAATACTTGGCTCCGATTGATTTGTTATTTATTTTCGTCATACGCACACAAACGTGCATGTGTGTGTGAAAAGAATTGTGCAGATTGATGTAAACGGAGTTATCCGCCCCCAAATTAATCAGATAACTGACTAATTAAGAAACCTCAAATAGATTTTTCATCAAAACTGGTCTTTGGTTATTTTGATGGTGTTATTATTATAGCAGTGTTCTAACCAATGTGTTGGGAATCACACCCAGCACCCTAAATTAATTGATAAATAAGTAATTAACAGGAACAAAACAATACCGCGTTTTCTCAATCTAAAATTAAATGCGAGAGTAATTAATACTAACCCACGTAACCAAATTTAGTCATTGAAATGTCTAGATTTAAACATCGAATGGCTAACTAGCCACGTACGTCCACGGAAGCAGAAAACCTAAAAAATATCAAACGCAATCGGTAAGAAATGCATAATTTTGTGTCAATCAGAATTTAGTGATAAACGAATTCGTCGGCCCAATTTTTGACAGCCAGAATTACTGACCATAATTCCTAGACGAGATTTTTACTTTCACTAGTTCATTTCCGAACATACTTTTCACCAGCTACAATTTCAGGACAATATTTTGATTTTCCACAATTCTCGTCAGCCATATTTTGACAGTTGCCAGATTGAACATCAAAAGAGGACGATTGGAACAAGAAACTCACTCAAATGATATTTAATTTCATCCAGTGCTGCACTCATAGAGTCCGGTACTTTTAATACTAAGTGCAAGTTTCATTTTCTTCTCTTCTTTTATATATGTTTGCTTGATGTAAGGCTAGCCATATTATCACCAATATTTTCGTTACCGACTCCGTTTTTCATATAGGAGAGAAAACTAAATCATAACACAAACGTTTATGTTATATTTATTGTTATTGGTAATGACATTTATCTATTTGTTATTCGATATTGTATAGATTTTCAATAATTTTCTGCATCACGAACGCAACCGACATCTGGAGTCAGACTAACAAGTTGAACAGAACAGCAAATCAAAATCTATCAATGTTATTAAAAGACTCGAGGGGGATCACAACTTAATTTTTACCATTTAAGAGGCTTTCATCATCTAATTCCAACATTGTTTCTCATCAATTATAGCGAACTGAATTATTGATTTACACAACATCCATTTTGATTCATATATCAAATTCATATATATTAAATTAAAGTGTCTTTGTTGTATTGTTTATCATTAAATTTTATTGGTAATCCATAATTCCAAAAAACCATTGCCGATAAATAAAATTTTTAAATTAAATAAATCCCCATAAGCTAAAATAAACTCCTTTAAAATGGAAGAAATCCATTTCAGAATATAAATAATTAAAACCCAATAATAAAGAAGTTCAATAAAATGATTTACACCTTGAAATAAAATAGAAAAGAAAAATAATTCCTTTCTTCTAGAGAAGAAGCATTAGAATAAATTATTGATCCGTCAGAATATTTTCATTAATCAGAAAACAGTTTATAAGCTGAGGGAAACAGCTGATCGAACAGTAGTTTGACGAAGAGCATTACAATATTATCTGCAGTCAAATTTGCCTATCGTTTGCTATTTATTTTATGCCCGGTTTTCTGACTGGAACATAAAAGGTAGGCTTTTCTTAATCCATGAAATCATATTTTACTTTTTATCTTATTTCATATATTATCTTATTATATACATTTACAATAGAGAAATCTGATATTACTCCAATAACGCCAAGGAATGCTGTGTGGCAATCTTCACTGGAATTGAAAGAAAAATTTTCTACGTTCTCAAGCTTTGTATTTGTTTTCAATTTTTGTAATTATTGATATTTTTGCTGGTTATCATTTAAAATATTTTTATGAAGCATATTTTGGCTTTATTTATTCGCTATAATTGGTTAAGTGTTCATTATAGCATCGTTCAGCACTATCATAATCATTGCCTATCACTGCAGTGATTTATTTGAATATCTTATCACATGATTCTAGATTTCAAACAAAGCCATATATTCAAGTGAAAACTTATGGTTGCAACACAGTTGCTTGCAAGTTATTGATCGTGATTAAATTGTATGGTAACGCCGCACCAACAATCTCCATATTGTTGTGCTCAGTCGAAGTGAACATAAGTTATAAATTTATTAAGATATTGTTCCGCCATGGTCGTATTCGATTTCAGGAAATGATTAGACTGAAAATAGATTAGAAGCATCACTGCCAAAGATCAATTATTTATTCATTAGAGTAATCTTAACGACTTCAAATGTAACCTAAGGAAGCCTAACCTTTTAATCTACTTTCAAGCTGTAGAGTTATTGTTCAACTTACTGTCAAAATGGTCTTATTTTGCCTGTATGATTTAAAATATTTTATAATTATTTAATATAGAGTCCTTGTCTCAGTAAACTATAATGACTCCATATTTAGCAACTAATAATTATCAACTAAATTTAGTAATTTTCATTTCCTCTTTATTTTTAAATAATTTGTGGGCGAAATTATTGTTTTAATTAAAAATTCATTTGCTCTTAAAGAAAAATCAAATTTATGGTGTTCTTCAAATATTTTATCAATAATTTCTTTAGATAAACCACATTTAAATCGATGGTAGTTCTTGAAAATACTCTCAGACTTTGGATTAAATAACACGTGAAAGGGAAGCGTACTTTATCACAACAACCTGAACTTCCATCAATTAACATTTCAAAAGATAAAAGAATAATTTTATAGGGATTAATTATTATTTTATTTTGGTCAAAAACCCTTGGAGTTTAAATCGAAATAGATTCGAGGCTATATTTATTAAAAAATTATCATAAAATAATTTATAAAATAAAATAATAGAGCAAAACACGAAAAGGCTTAATATCACACGAATAATACAAATGGTCCGAATAAAAAGTACTAAATGTAGGAATTCAGCCAATGGCCATCTTTGAAGGATTAAGAAGTTCTAATTTCGAAAATGGAGGAGATTTAGGATTAGCAGAAATAACTAATTATAAATTTTAAAATAAATTTTCTATTGGTGAATTTCACTGAAAAAGTTTAATACCATTTAATAAATTCAATTCTGTATATAATTTAACTGATGGTAGAACGAATCTTCAAGAACATTTACAAAATTATGAGGAAATTGTTTACAATCATAATGATACAGAAGAACTAAACATTTCTCCAATTTCATAAGAAGACCATAATGTCATGAATATATTGAAGGCAGCACCAACCCAATAAATAATCAGCGCAAACACAAACAATCTCTCAATCTGATTCCAACAATATAAACCAATTCCAACACTGCAAAACTATTCCGGCAATACAAATCCAAATCTGATGATTGATACAACCAAATTGTAGTTAAAGTATTTTAAAAATATTATAATAATAGAGCTGATATTTTTATAGGCATTAAATAAATTGATTTCGGGATATAATTTTATTTTGTTGGATTGGTGAATGAGTTCGTGCGGTTTTTCACAATTAGGAAAAATGCGAAAAATTCCAGATAACAAAATGAATTCATGAAATCATTAGTAAAAACAAATATCCCAGTCTCAATCGGTGAGATATTCTCCGCCACAATCGATCACTTCTTTCCACCATTCTGCCAGTTTGTCAACCCCACGTTTGAAGAAGCTTGATGATTTTTGGTCGAAAAATTCTTCAATCCATGTTGTTATTGTTTCTTCGTTTTCGAATGTGACACAAGAAAGATGGTTCGACATGGAGCGGAAATTGTGAAAATCTGTTGGGGCTAAGACGGGCGAATATGGATGATGTGGAAGAACATCCCAGCCAACCTTTTCAATACACAACTTTGTCATTGTGGCTTCATAAGACCAAGCATTGTCATGCTGTAAAGTTATCTGCTTTTTATTGGTCCTCGTTACTTTAATTGTAGTGTTACTCGTTTGAGTTGTTCACAACAAATTTCGGCATTGATTGTTTGGTTTATTGGCAAGATTTCGTAATGAATAACATAAACTTGGTCTCTCTAAAATCACAACAAGATATTGAGTTGGTAAAATAAGATCATCGATCACATGACCATTTTAAAAATTTAGAAAATATTATTAAATATGAGCATTATATAAATGATCATTGGATATAATATATTCCAATATTTTCCATTTATAATTTTTATTTCGATATGATAGAGCTAGTGACCATTCGAACACAAATTAATAAAATGCGGAAGATGTTATCTGCAATGTTCATTTATATGATTTGTTGGTAACACGTGGTTCTTGTATTTTAATGTATTGATTTAGAGTGCAAGATAGATCAATCTGAGATTGACTATATCAGAGGTGGCCAACTTTTGTGTACGTATGATCGACTTTTCATTTGAATAACATCTCACGCGATCGACTAAAATTGGCTTCAAGATCGACCGGTTGGCCACCCCTGAACTATATCATATCGGAAATTAGTTTTGCTTTCTTAACAGGTAAAATTTATAATGACCCCGATTTTTCAAAATTTCATTACATTTTATTGAGATTAATAATAACTGATAACATTGGCGCGAAAATTCAAAAATGTTCTCCTAATTTTGACTTCATACCTATTAGCTGTTAACACCTGTTCGTTTTTTAAGTCATATTCAAAGGTCATAATAATTCTCAATGTGTAAAAATATATTTCATATTACAGATTATCTAAACAAATATTCCTTCTTTAATAATTAGTATAAAATTATTCTTAACACATTTTAATTTTCTTTTTTAAATGAATTATTTTTTAAATTTTGAGAGCTTACGATAATTGTCTGAACCAAATAAATTATTAAATATTTTTAATATAAATAATTAAAAATAATTTTTGTAAATTATTAAATTTAATTTTAAACCTCACAATGTCAAATAAAGGAAAACATTAAAATGCTCTGTTTGCACTTTGACAGATTATATCGAATTCTAAACCTATCAAATATCAAATCGCGTATTGAGATCGCAAATAAAGGATTCGATGCTTCTTTAACGGACTCGTAAGGCTGGATTAGGATATAAACTAATAAACCTCCAAAGAAACGGAATTACATAACGACTTCGTGTTTCAAAAAAATAAAATTTTGTGTCGATTATTTTGTTCATATTTCAAATGAGTTCTCAAAAATGAAAGAATTTAACCATGGTTACACTAACTAGTGGAACATATCATTTAAATTAAATTTTAGTAATGTATAATCTTAATATATAACCTTAATATATATATTTGATACGAAACTCACGGAATCGACGTAATTAAACTCTAAATGAAAAAACTCAATGTATCTGATTTTATGATTCCATTTAGCTGCGTCTGAATCCAATTTTAAACGTGAAAAATTATTCTTTCATCGCTAGAAATTACACCAATGATGTTGGCTTAAAATGAAAGAAAAATTGTATTATTCTCCAAAATGCACTCTACTACGAGAATAGAATAATAATAATAATCCAATACTAAAACAGCTATCAATTCACATTCCATCCAAATCTCTAAAAGTTACAGAACAATTCATAAAAACAATAATAGACTCAAAAATAATTACGCAACGAACAAACATAATGCATTGCTATTTGTCAGATAGATATCTACTTGTCAAGTGAAGCGAGGTGTTTTTGAATTCAAGATCCAGCAAATATGTGATCGATCAATATATAATTTTTGATCCAACGAAATTGGACCATATTATGCACGAGTGTCAAAGAAATTGGTTTGAGTGCGTCGGAATTATTGGAATGGAGCCAACATTTTACACCTCGACAATAAATTCAGGATTGACGAACGAAAACCCAGAAAATTCGGTTTGATCGAGATTCATAATGAATAGCTTATCTGTGGGTGTTAGCTGAGCCGTTTCCTTTGTGAACTCCTGGTCGAAGTTGCTGACATCTCTTGGATCTTTCTGAATGAGAAAATCGAAATCTTACTTATTTATATTATAACATAGTTTCCATAATAATTATGTTTATTTATTTTATTAACCATAATTAGGTACATGCTCGAGTAAGGTTAAATTAAATCATCATCTTATGTATTGAGGTATCTCGCTTTAAAAGACTGGAAGATACGTCAATTTATGTCATTCGTTAATTTCTATTTCTTCATACCTAATTGATCAAAATCATATTCAAGTTTCAAGCATTTCTGAAAACAATGTGAAATATAAAAATTCACAAATCAGAAATGGAGCAGGATGAGCAATTATTTGCATCAGATTGTAAATTAAATATTACACATATAAGTTACTGTCAATTGTTAGTAGCTTATTATAAATTAAATTAATTGGATAATTACAAAATTAGCTATTCTCAACTGAAAATTTGCGACAAGAATAATAATTTTAGAATTCTAAACTTGAATTCAGAAATGAACAAACAACGCGTTAGGTAAATACTTGGCAAATATTCATTTAAATCTCGAAATAGAATAATCAATATCCAAGGTACCATTTTGGCCTAATTCCAGTAAATCTCTTCAATGGATTTGTAGGAATATTTCCGAAGGAGACATTAATATCTGAGCATTAATGAGCATCATACAAAACTGGTAAGGTGATTTTAGGACTTCCGGATAAAATAAATGTAAATATATATACGTGTGTGTGTGTGTGGATTGAAGAAAACAAAAACATTTTGTTATTCATTAGAAGATTATTGAAAACATATTCTATGAGGACACTTTGGGGGTTTATAAGTCCACATATAATGTCATCCATAGGACAAATTCATCTCAACTAAAACAACTAAAACGGGAACAATATCGCTCGAATTTATAAACTTATTAATACCAAATATCTTCTCATTAATCAATTCCCCAACTAGTTCAACTAGACTCAATAAAGATTTTCGGGCTGTTCAGTCACGGAGAGCGGTCTTCTTTGGTCGAATGTGACTAATTGTCGAATGGGACGATTTAATAAACTGTAAACTTCATAATCGAAATCAAAATTTCCGTCTGACTTCCTAAAAGAATGGGGAAAATATCTACAGAATAATAACCAATCAGTCTCTTGTAATTATCGATTTTGATGAGATTAACAATGGATCACTTGGAAACGGTTTTAGTCGGCCCACGAAAAACTCCCTCGTAGAAATTTGCGATCAAAGCGGATATTAGATTTGACATAAATTTTATTAATATCGGATTCAAGTTTTCATTATCGATCACGTTTCTTAAATAATTTATGTCTTTGAATATTTAGCCACTGAAGTTTTGTTTCAATGAACTGAATTTTTCGTAGGGCTAATCGATATTGTTTTCTTCTGTACTTACGAAACACTTACAGCTGGTCTCATTCCGATTCGATACCATTAATTATGTGAAACAAAATTTTCCACACAAGAATACTAGATGATTGTAATTTTTGTTTTAATTAACTAGGAATTTAATTTTCTCTTAAATTTATCCAATAATGAGAAAATCTGTAAAAATCGATATATGCATTAAAAAAATGTAACGAAATTAATTGGACTAACAAATATAGCAAATAGATAACAAAAACTACAATCAATACGAAGAAGTAAATTAAATTAAAAAAATAATTTTATAGTTAGAACTATTTTTATCAATTATCATTAAAATCACTATTATTATTATTATTATTATTATTATTATTATTATTATTATTATTATTATTATTATTATTATTATTATTA
>JBBMOY010333335.1:0-24424 GCA_037951405.1 Platydemus manokwari | reverse complement strand
CCTTGTTGTCGCAGTTGATCATTTATCACAGGGGTATTATTATTACCTTTCAGTCTAATTTTCCAGTAGTTCGTCCTCATACGAGCTATTGAAGCCCTCTATAGGACCAGTAAAACCATTAATAACCCAAACCACAATAAAATTTATTTCATTTTTTAAATCAAATTGCCAATACAAGTGAGTAAGTTATAACGGCAATTGGTGAGTCGTCTAGAATGTGGTGTTTATAATTTTATTTTTCAAATTTGGAATGTTTATCATCAATCAAACTTGTTTTGTATTGGTCTGAATTTTTATCTTACTTTTAGGAAGTATATTTCTAATATTTATTAAGATTTATTTATCAAGATTTATTTATCATAATTTTTAGTGAAGTTAGTTTTTGACATTGGTTATTTTCAAAGTGTTTATTTTTAAGATGTTTTTTTTACTTTCGAGCTGTACGATTTTCACCGTTTTAACTCACATTACTGCATTATTGATTATATAAAGTAGTTTAAGCTGTTGAGTAATTTTAGATTTTTAATTGGAGATGTTTTTGCTTTTTAACGTGGTTTTAGCTGACATTATTGATTATACTTTTAAAATGTGATTTTAGCTTTATATTAATGTATTATGATATTTGTTTTTGCTATTATTATATGATTATATACAAGTATATAAAGTAATAATTTCTGAAAGTTATACAGATTAGCTTACGTCTGCAAGATACACATCATTTACTTCTGTTTATATTTTTACATAATTGTTATAATATCACATGTCAAGAAATTATTAAAAAATAATTGTAAAAAATATGGTGAAATCCAATTATATTACAGAATTATTATTCAACTGTTCTATAATAGGTGGAATTATTTGCTGCAATTAAAAACATTATAAATCATATTATGAAATAATGAATCCATTGCTTCAAGACAGTTAGAAATTATTATTATTTAATAATAAAAAATAATATGATCGAATTATGAAACAGTTCGATCTCATCTGTTCAGAAATAAAAATCAATTAACTATTTCGATAAAAATAATGAAGGAATATATTTTCATATAAAATCAGAACCTTTGAATAATTAGTACAGAAGCTAGACTTCTTTTTCAATTCAAATTGTCTTGAGTAAATTAAGAATTATATGATCTGTTGGTTGACAGGACATCTTATCTTAGTATTCCAGAGAATCAGTCATGTCCGTTCGCAGGTTATTTGCAATCGAATAAATGGTATGAAATCATTGGCAACTATATTGGCCCCCGTATATCTTATTTATAGGGTCTTTATTTATAGTTTTATAAACCATTTCGGTTCTAGAATTGTTTACTCATTTGCCATTATATCGGCGTATACGTAACTAAAATCATAATTATTATATTAATAAATTTTATTTAAACGACAGTTTGACGTTCTCATTGCACCCATGTTGCTGTAAGGATTATTTCATTAGTAGTAACAACTTGTCATTGTCATTTCATCACCCTTTATTGACAGACAAGTTGTTAATGTAAATATAAACAGTAACCAGTGCAACATACCGTTAGTCTCATAACTAGAATTAAGTTGATCAAGAGTAGGAAGATTTAAATATAAGGCAAACGACTAGCTTAGTTAGGGTCATAAGAACCACAGGAATTGATAAGACATGGACATAATCAAATAGTTTAAAGACAGAAATAAATAATAGAAATATTAAAGATGTCAAAACTCCACAAGATAAGATATAGCATTATAATCGATAAATTAATTGTGTAGAATAATAAAAAATATTCAAATTACTTTAACATCAAGAAAAAGCAGCTTGAAATATGAATGAATTGAAAATGAGATTCTCAATATGAGTTAAAGTAACAACATATACACCACCCGTCACTGAGAGTTATTTATTGTTAATCAATTCATGGTACCAATTATAGATTTTTAATGATGATCGCGACAACTCGAAAATCTCTGTAAGCGATATCAACAATATTGACCAATAATAGCTCAATCCGTTCAGATTCAAAAATCAATTATAGCACGGTAGCCTAAATAACCAAGAGCAATTTAAGATGGGCTTGGTAAATCGTGATGGAAAACAGTGACAGCAGCGATTGGAAATAAGTGATATTTGGCATTATCCGAAGAGATAACTCATAATCGTCAACAACATGTTGCTGTATCGGACTGTTAGAAATGTGCTTTATCGATCACAAAATGCACTTGAATGGCTTTAAATATTGTCGAGTACAGCCGGTGTCTGGTTCGATTGTTAGGTATTGATTAAATGAACTTTCGATATCTTGTTTCATAAATGTACATGTGCGTGTGTGTGTATCACGTGACATTGTGTGTGTGTGCGTGTATGTGTGTGTGTCTGATTGCTATATCTGCTAATAATCGATAATAATCCAATAAAACAATAACAATAACAATAGCAGCAGTAAGGATTTCCAATCTTTTCAGGTATTCAAATCGATAGGGTAACGAAACAATTGTATATTACAAATACACACTTGTACACACACACACAATATGTGTTCCAATGAGAGCAGCTGCTGTAAGCCAGATGATCTTCATCACGAAAACAGTTTAGCAAAGGTTTCCAGCCCTTCAAGAACTTGCGAATCTCTGACAATGAAAGAATGAATATGAATAATCGATTGGAAAAATATTGATTACTGCAACATTGCTGATCGGAATTGCTGAATTTGTGAATCTGTCGCATACACCATGCCATCTCTTCTCGCTACACCGATACGATTCAAGTTGGCATCTAAAGCTAAAAGAAATCGATTTGAATCCGTTAAAGCCCGCACACCAATAAGCAGGTCGGTCATATCTTCGACAAGATCTCCACCGGTCACTTCTTCACTTCTCCAGCGACAAAGAAATAACAAAGCTCCCCATAAATGCATCAAGCCATCATTATGAAGCCAATTGATTGCACGATTGCGAACAGACATGTGCAGCTCCTAATCAATACAATCACGTGACCAGCTATATCTAATAAAATACTTGATTGGCACAATTAAATGCCTCCACTAAAAATCGCAACGCCAATGTTTTGGCATCAATATTGGTCCCTGGTATCGAGCGCACAGCCATTTCAAGTAATTGATCTACATGTAAAGATTCCCACGAAAGAAAATCCGGTGAACATCTCTGCACCAATCGCACCATGAGCCTGAAAAGATCTTCTGTTGTGTTGGGATTTTCGTGCAGACCATCGCCATTGAGCATCTCCAATGCTGGTCCAGAGAAAGCGTAAAACATTTGAATGAGGCCCTGTTTGCAGGCATCGTCATCGCCAAATTCATCCACGAGAATACCGCCGACATAAAGGAAACACGATTCCTTGCTGCGAGAGTAAGTCTCAACGATCTGATGGAGAATATCAATGGTTTATAAAAATCAATAATTGTTGTTGTTGACACCACCTTTTGAGCAATGCTTCCTAGCAACGGTTTCGTCATCATTTGGAAACAGCGCAAACTATATCTGAGAATGCGGACAACTCTCTCCAATACTCTGCCATCACTGATAAAACAATCGATCAGACCTGATAGCACAGGCCATATATATTGTTCCATTACAGAATAATGAGCAGTGAGATATGGTTGCTTGGCAACAGCAGTAGCTTCATCGATTTGATCCGGCCTGCCTTTACCAGTAACCATGCGAGACATGGATACAAATAATGCCGATAAATTATCGATCCACACACATGGATCACATGGATCACGTGGAACACGCGACAATTTCGATTTGCTAACAAGCTGCTTGACTATTTCGACATTGATCTGAGCTATTTGCCATAATTTCTGTGCCAAATCTTCTGGAGTCTGGCCGATTTCTTTGATGGCTTGTTGTGTGCTTGGAACACACAAACATTTACCCAATGCTTCATAAAATTCAACGAGATCTTTATTGACGAATCCCAGTTCAGGAAATCGTTGACACATTTGAATAATGAGAACCCATCGATCGGATTTTAAAATATGGCTCGATTGGCGTTTGATAAAAATCGATAATGATTGAATAGCTGAATTGAAGGCACCCATTTGAAGATCCTGACAAATTGAATCAATAACAAATAAAACCAGATCCACCACCATCACCAGCACAACTTACATCGGTCGAATCAAATGTGACTCCTAAGATAAAATTGGCCATCTCGCGTATCATGCAGTCCATGATATTCTCACGCTTCGATGCCCATCGACACAATTCACCAAACATTGTGAAGGCTACATCTTGGAAACTTGGTTGTGCTCGACTAATACTGGGTAAAATGACTTGAGTCAATAATTGCTCGGTCCAGGAAGCATTTTCCAAGGAATCTGTGTCCACGAATTTCACCAAACTGCCAATCATGCATAAAACAGCTTCAGCCTCATTAAAGCTGGATGAATCATTGTTCTGATTGGTCAATAATCGAGATAAATCAACAAGCATCTGATCAATATTGAAATCAATATTAAACACATCATCATTCATTCACAACACACACAAACCTTTTTAAATACTGTTTCCATGTCAACAAACATTCGTATTTGTTCCATCACAAAAAATACATCGGAACGAAATCCACACAATGTTTGTTCATCTTCGTTATCTGAAACGGCACAATGGCGAGTCATGATGGTGATGAGCTGCTCAAATATTGGTGCTAAATGAACTCTGGCTTCATCTGATGAATGAGGCTGAATGGAATAAATTGATTATTATTGATTGGAAATATCAGTTAAAAATATCGATTGGAAATATCAGTTAAAATATTGATTGGAAATATCGGTTAAAAATATCGATTGGAAATATCAGTTAAAAATATCGGTTAAAAATATTGATTGGAAATATCGGTTAAAAATATCGATTGGAAATATCGGTTAAAAATATTGATTGGAAATATCAGTTAAAAATATCGGTTAAAAATATTGATTGGAAATATCGATTAAAAATATCGATTGGAAATATCGATTAAAAATATCGATTGGAAATATCGGTTAATAATATTGGTATTTAAATAATTAATAAACTAATAATTAATCGATAATTAATCAATTAATAATAAAAACACATACATTGCGGTGATTGTCGGTAACATCAATTAAAACATCCAATACGAGAGCACAACAATCTCGATTGGTGCCAGCTGTTAAAAGTAGCATTTGAAGAGTTCGATAATCTGCTGGACAAGCTTTATTGTCGAATTTTGGATTTTCGAGCACGATTGGCAGCAGAGCTGATGCCATTTCGCAGAATATCTTTGCATAATCAACACAATAATCAGATCGAGAACTCTCGCAAAATCGATATGCTTCTTCCAACTCGTATGTGTTAGATTGGAACTGGTGGGTTAGTTGAGGAATCGTTTGACAATCATTACAGAAGAAATCTGTAGCGCATTGAATTGCTGTTTTGAAAAGAGTCTCATTGACTTCAGCTGGTCTCTTGAGAACATCATAAACGAATGAAATGATTCGAGCATCTTGCAGATCATTGTCATGGAACAGATTGATGATAAACCAGCTATTGAGACATTCAAGGCACTTGACAAACACCAAATCATTGTTAAGAGCGAGAGATTGCTCCTAGAGAGAGAAAGAGGGAGATATATTGATAAATAACCATTGAAACACACACAAAGATAATATTAATATCGATTTAGAAGTTGATAAATGGACACAAATATCTCACATTCACTCACCAATACATTGATAACCGCTCGATTACATCTGTCAAGCTCACCAAATATTTGGGTTTTCCTATTCACACCCAATCTGAGCGATCTATTTGAAAACTAATTGATTATAAAACAATTAATAACTTTGAGAAATCTCATTAATTGTAGCGAACCTCTTCTGGAATATATTTGAGAACATCTAACAAAATAGGAATCGATTGGGCATTTTGAGAATAACTACAGTTTTTAATCAAACATTTAATTAAGCAATTATCAATTAAATCGAACATACGTGCTAATTATTTCATCAAGCCCATTAGTCCATTGCACCATATGGCAGAATAAATCAGCTAGTGCCAAAGATAACTTCACAGATTTATCAGTTAATTAAAACCATTATAAAATACTTACCTGAGTTGATACGGTTGAATTAGTATCAGCATTTATATTATTCAGATGCTTCATTAAGGATTCTTTTAAAGAAAGGTGAGATTCAACAGGAAGTTCTTCAAAATGAAGTTGAATCTAAATCGATTACTAGTATACAATTTGATGCTAAGCCGAACAAATACCTTGTTTCTCATTGTTTGAGCACCAAAATATGAAGTAAATAAATCTCTATTAAGATACAATAATTGATCTGCAATACTCCATGCATAATTCTGCATTTTGTAAATATTATGTTAAATTCATTCGAATAAAAATTACCGATTGTTGCAAGTCTGTTAAAAATTTTGAAGCCTCATTTATATTACCTGGTTTCACATCATTAAGAATCTCTATACATTCTATAGCCTCGTTTAGCGTAGGAAGGGTCATAATAGTAAAACTAGATAAAAATAAAAATAAGATTGAAATTTCTAATAATATTGGATATTAAAACAATGCATACATTTTCAAGAATTTTCAAATATTTTGCAAAAAAATCTAGAAAATTAATTTTACCATTTGATATAAATAGTAAATTTTGTTATTTTTATTATTAAATTAAATTTTAAAAAAAATTTATGCTAAAAATTTGGAAATCTTAAATGATTCTCAAGAAGCTTAAGCTAATGCAATGCTATAAGCATGAATTTAAAAAAAACACGACTCATATTTCTATTAGAGAATGCTAAAAATTATTTCTTAATCTAAGATTTATTACTAAAAATAACAAGAACAAAAGGATAATAGGTGCATTATCGGGCTGACATCTTCTACCTCATTTTCAAAAATACTACATTTTTCTTTAAGTATCGTTTTATAGCTTGATGACTTTGACAAAGACATTTCGTACAATTGTTTTCCATTGTAATGTTTTAGTCTTTTGGGGATCTTGGAAAGATCCTTAAACTCTACTTATGTTTTTTCTTTTATTTCTACCTTTGATTTCATTCGCGGTGTACTTAGAGGTGTTTCATGTCCTGATTTACCGTTTTTCAATGAATTCTGAACTTTACTGACTGACAATGTCATGATCGATTCTACTAGGTCGCTGTCCAAATCTACCTAATGATATCCACGTGTTTTACAGAGAGTTTACTTCGGTTATGTTACTGAACTTCTTTGTTCATTATTACTGAGGTTATTAGTTGCAACTATTTTCTTCTTCTCTGAGTAGGCTATCTTTTCCTTTTCTTTGCTAACCGCTTTTGTTTAATACTGACTTTGGGCTGGATTGATTGTCTGATTATTTTGCTTGTCCTGGATTATCATTTATTCATCGATTATGAGCTGGCCTGCTTCCTCATTGATCTCGTCAACATCCATTGCTGACTCAGTTACTATTTGTACCTGGCCCTGCCATGTTGTCTCTATGAATATACAAATATTTGCCTTATTTTTGAAGCCATATTTTCTATATTCAGATTAGACACCTTTATGGGTATATATTTAAAGGATGATCGTCTTCTTGATCTTGTTTCATTTGAAGGCAGAGGCGGCTATGAAGTCTTTTAAATTTAAATATTTTCCATGATCCAAATCTCTGATTATTACTGCTAATAGTGAGTTTTCTGTTGCTTGGTGTATCATATGAGTACCGGCTCCGTAGTGATGTGCAAGTAAACGCGGTTTTCGATTCTATGCACCCACTGGAAGCGGTATTGTTCTGTATAGAAGATATTTCCCTATGACTTCTATGAAGACTACCGCGACAGTGCGTGATTCATTTGCGCCGAAATTGAGGTCATTTGGTAGTTGAGTTTCGTCTGTGAAACATTTTATTTGATAAGTAGAGAAAACAAGTAGAGATCTTAAAATTTCTTGACAAAATTTCTTGTTTATCCCAAATGCCAAGGGCATTTTAATCACATTTTAATAAATCAAAATTTCAAAAGACCAAAAATAATAAGCCACAGGCATTTTAAGCAACTAAACAATAAAAATAATAAAAAAAATAATAAACCGAGTTAACTTTATGATAAAATTATTTTCGTTAAAAATATTAAAACCTATAATAATAAAGCATGATTATTTTTTATCATAAGATTTACGGTAATGGAATTATTTATAATAATTATGGTAAATAATTAGAGCTAAATTCAGTGATTGGACTAAAAAAATATTAACCAATCAGGGAATGCACAGAAGGGAGGTGTATGAATAGCGAGATAACTTTTTATTTTCGCCCATTCAAATCGCAACTTCAAAAGAGGTAATATGTTAGTTTATATTAGACCCTTCAACCAGTGTGGGGAGTAGCGTAGCTTATAGTAGAGGTATATTGTATTGGTTTTAGCAGTGAGCTAAACCGGTTAATAGTAAAGAAGTATAGTGTGATATTAGCCAGAAGCAGTTTGTAAGCTAAAGTATTCAAGAAAAGTGCCGGGACCTAGTCCTCGATTTACTGACGTGACTTTTTGGAACTTGTGTCCTCTATTGTTATCTTTAGTGTAAATTTGTTATATAAATATATATATTTTTTTTAAATAGACGAGTGTTTCACTTTAGTGTGCACCGGACATAAGAAAGGAGTCAGACAAGAAGGTACTCGAGCAGTTAAGTTTAAGG
The DNA here is from genome assembly GCA_037951405.1 of Platydemus manokwari. Classification (NCBI taxonomy): domain Eukaryota; kingdom Metazoa; phylum Platyhelminthes; order Tricladida; family Geoplanidae; genus Platydemus; species Platydemus manokwari. The sequence continues at coordinate 15,774 of JBBMOY010333335.1, read as the reverse complement.
AGATCTAAACCTAACATATTCGTTCGACTCCGATGCGATGTTGTAACATTAATTGATGTTAAACCTTCCCAGTAGCCTTTTCGGATGAATATTTCCAAGCATTACGAAAATTAGTTGGGGACAGGAAGTTGTAGTTATGCAGAGGAATTGATTTTTTCTGTATTGATGATTTCTAAAATATAATAACAATGATGTTGATTCAATAGTTGAATCATGCCAATAATTAATGATTTGAAATGAACAATGATGCATATTTTGTCAACCCCGATATATTATTAATGCTTTGATATACATACTTTTATAACATGACACCACTAGAGATGGGTACTATAACTACTAAGATGTAATTTAGTAATATCGGGGCGTACGATGATTTGCAGGTTGGCTATTAAATCTTCTGTGACTGTTTCTGGTCTGATTAGTATCTGCTTTTTTCTTTTGGTTGTGATGCATTTTGATATTCAATGGCCATTCGATCCTGTGTGCTGATCTCAGTGTTGTGCTCACTAATGTGGTTATCAGTGGCTGTTTGAAATTCATATAACAGCTACAATCCGGATCAAAGTATTTGATTTTCGTCCAATACAACACGTTTTGTGCGAGGAATTCTGCTTTGTAATAACCTTTCACACGAATCCAATATGTGACTCAACGGTCTCCAGGTACGCTGGGTGTACCTTGTGTAGGGTCCGTTAGCAGGAAATATGCACTCAAGTCTCTACTCGTTATGGAGCCAATAATCATATTGTGTGAGATCTTTATTTTAATATTTATTATATTAGATAATAGTTTTCATTTTGTTTTTGAGGTTCGACCAGTCGTGAGAAAGTAGGTTGCTTGACCCAAGGCAGCTCCTTTGCTTAGAATAAGCTAGTCCCATCATCGGGTATGAGCTGAATTGCTAGACAGGAACTGATCCCCAACTAACCGAACAGAAGAATACAAAAATAGAAGTGAACGAATCAATGTTTTTACCAGATTTAGATTTAATATCATAAGTTTTTAGAAGTCATAGGATCATGGTTAATGGCTGATATGTCAAAACCATCACGAAATTGGGTATCTCCGCTAATTGGCAGATTTAACCCCTCTTTCATGTTGATTAACACCCTCGTTTGATGGTGATGCTAGATCCGAGCGGACTGTCTTATGTTCGAAGCAGACATAAGTTGGCTAAGAATTTTGATATTTCTATCCTTTAAGCCGAGCACTTTCAAGACATTCAATGTCTTTTGCGGGACCGAGCCTAACGAGCCAACAACTATAGTGTGTACACTGACACTATAGCAGGGTTTATATTTTTTTACCATATCGGTTAACGGGGCGTAATGAGCGAGATTTCTTTCATCTGCCTGTGTCATTAGACGTTCAGTGTCGAGTGGATATTTAATGTCCACAAGGAAGATTTCCTTACTTAAGCAGTTCTCATTATAGAGATCGACTCTGAGTTTCGAGACAGCATCACATCCTTCAAGATATGGTATTGTTTCATTAACATTTACCATAAGATCACGTGAGTTAACAAACTCGTGGACCAACCTCAAACATTCGTCATGCCTTTATGTAATTAGAGTCATACACGGAATCCATGCTTGCAGCACATGAGCTATGGTCTCCTCGTTTACATAGCATCTACGATACTTTCGTTTCATTGGGTCTTTTTTATACGCTGCTGCATTTAAAGGCAGGCGGTTAAGCCTAGCTTGATGTATAAAACGCCAAGAAAAGCCTGTTATCTGACCATTCCAAATGATCTTATTTATATTCATATTTTTGTGAATGACCTCGCCGAGATAGTTTGAGTTTCGACCTTGTAGCCATCTACGTAAATATGATTCCGCAAGTGCTAGATGAAAAATTCGTGTAGCTTGCCGCTTACATTTATCTCTAATCACCTGCGTGTGACATATGGCATCATTCATGCGAATGCACACATTCTCGCCATCCATTTCAAATTCAAGTACTATCCAGTGTGACATTTTAAAGTAGTTGATTGCTCGGACTACTCTCATCCACCAGGTTTTCTTTGAATTTGCATGACTTTTCGTCTCGATAGACCCATTTAACCATTTTAAAGTTTCGTTAAATGTGTCTATGTTTTTGGGGAATCTATTTTTATAGGCTGATGTAAGTCCAGTTTTAATTATGTGCCTTAGATTCGAATCCGGAACGTTAAGCAATTTAAATGCTTGAATAATTTGTTGCAGATGGTATTCATCTAATAAATCCCAGAGGCCAGCTCCTCCGTGCAACTTATCCGTATAGAGATAACATGTATCCGCCCATTTGGGAAGATTAAGTATCTTTTTAACTGAGTCTCTGAACAGTGTGGTCAAATTACCTGAGACAGCTTTTTTGAACCACAGTCGAGTCTAAGGGATCTCACTGTTATTTCCCTAGTTCGAAAACTAAAGATGAGAGTCGGAAATAGAATGCTTTTAATCGCATCTATTTTCTGATATCCAAACAGGTCCGAGCTTCCAACACTTTGCACGTTCTTCAGGAATTTCTGGAGTATTGAATATGGAGTTTGATCATTTCCATATCCAACAGGCACTCCCAAATACTGATAGAATTCCCCAGGTGCAATTTTTCGAATCGGTTCAAGATTTACTTTTAGCCTTTTATCATCGTTATCCATAAATGGAAGCAAGATATATGCACATTTCTGTGGCTGGAAATGGAAATTACATTTTTTACCCAAATCCGAGGCTAAATCCAATAAGTATTGGAGGTCATCTTCTGATCGTCCTAATATGGCAATGTCATCAGCATAAACAAGCACTGAGACTTTTTTGCCATAAATTTCGAAGAGTGTTATATTTACCGACTCAATCGCGATAAAGATTGGGTTTATAATCAGCGCAAAAAGTAGCATAGAAAGTGGGCAACCTTGTTTGACACCCACTTCTAATGGTATCTATTTTGTAACCGTATCCAGGCACTTAATAAGTGTTCACCCTTATATAAATATCTTTAATGATTGTTATGAAATCATCTCCGATACCATACTTTTCCATGATTTTCATCATAGGTTGATGTGGAACACTGGGGAAGGCATTTCTGATATCGATGAACGCGATCGCTACTGGCCGTCTTGTACGCTTATGATCCTCTAGTATTTCATTCAAGAGAGCATTGTGTTCAATGCAACCCTCAAATTCCCTCCCTCCTTTTTGACCAGAGCTCAAAATCTCACTTTGTTTGACCCATTCCAATAAACGATCAGCCAAAATGCCTGTAAATATTTTATAGCTTGAATTCGATAGAGCTATCGATCTCCAGCTATTAATTGACAGGTAGTCTGGTTTGTCTGGTTTGGGAATTAGGGAGGTTCTGAATTACCTCCAACCCTCAGGAATTACTTTTTCATGTGTTTGTTTATAAGAAACCATAGGAGATTTGGATATATTCGGTAAATATAGTATCAATAAATCGCAGAACCTTTCAAGATCCATTTCTGTTAGCTGTAAATTTAAACAGTAATAATCCATGTAAGCACATATCAAAACATTATTATATAGTCCAGAATCACTGGTATCATAGGAATGGTGGCCCTGACAAATGTCCTGATCCGATTTAAGACGAAAGTTCGCCAGTTTATCAGTAATAACTTTTTACAAAGTTAAGAGATCCTGGTTATGGAACGATGAATTCGGATTAAGGATATAGAATTCCCCTTTTAGAAAGTTCACAATTAACAAGAATAGGTGGTAGTTCTGGGGAATTACTAAGCAAAAAATAACATCAACCAGTTGTATTTTTGCAATGTCCAAATGCTTAGAGAGGTAATTACAATTTCCATCAATGAGTGCTATTATTGTAACAGGATCAATAATCATGATTTCCTTATCAGGGTTAAACATAGAAGAGAATTTAAGAATCTCTGTGATCGTTAATCTTTTGTTAACCTGATTTACGGTGTTTTTAATTCTATAACGATTAGATTTACAGAATCTATTAAATAGGATCGAGCTAAGAAACTTATTTACAGAGCAAATTTCATCTAGAACAGGAGAAACACAATCCATAGTTCTGGCTACAAGCGTAAACAAATCATTAGCATGATTATCTCAATGTTTCCAGAAGCAAATTGATTCATTGGCAGTTTGGAGAAAAAAACATCTTATGAACCGTTCAATGCGGACCCGAACCTCATTCAGCATTGCTGGATCTAAACCTGGGTTTAAATTCAAGATAGATATGGTTCTTGTAGAGTTTTTATATATAAGCACATATATGACATTTTCGACCTCGATAACATTGCATACAAAATTAACATCACGAAATCGAAACAGCTGTACATGGTTAAACAAAAACTCTAAATTCTCCATTATTATATTACACATTAAAGTGTAATCTAATACCATAACACTCCAATGATCCGTTAACATGAATTTTAGAAAATTATTCAGTGTATGCGTATGATTTTTAGGATCTACGTTGCCAACCCACAATGGGAAATAAGCGAGCTGATGTCACTTGGGTTAGAATTCCGGTTGCCTAGATGAAAAGCTAACTTTCGCATGTCACTAATCGAGATGGATCCATTCACAATGTCATCATTTCGAGATAGTTAAAACTCAGTATCATTTACAACATATAAACAATTTTTATATTTTTTCGAAATAATTTTATCATTTGAAAATATTCTATAAATCTCTTGACAATAGTTGTTTATTAACAATGAAATAATTGATATCAAATATTAAGAAAATAAAACAATTGCAATAACAAAAAAGTGAAAAATAATAAATAAAATGTTTCAAATATGGCATTCAAATGCTCTTTATATAAAAAATCAATCATAGAAAATATCGTTAAAAAATTTTTTGAGAAAAAGATAATCATCAAGAAATCAATTGAGAAAATCATGGCCTTTCAATAAATGCAAACATGGAGTTTATATTTATTGAGTTTATATATTAAATTATTTATTAAATAATCCGATAAACGTGTACAAATATTATCAATGGATCGATATATGATTGGCAGTGATTTCTTTTTTATGAATCGGTTTTGAATTGACAAAGGAATTTCTCGTCAAATACGGGCTTGTAATCGATAAAGAGAAGACAAAACTATGGCAACAACAACAATAATAAAGATGTTTCTATTCAAATCAATAAATAAACATCAAAAGAGGAATGTATATCGATCTAGCAATGCTAACCAAGCAGTCACGCCAAATAAAACACACACACACGCGCACACACACAAAGACATATATTATGCTAATAAACGCTTCTCTCTCTCAAATCAATCGTTGAGAATTTCCATTGATTATTTGTGCTGACATTAAAAATCGAATTGCTGATCACCACTGGCCTGCAATTTCACCAACAGTTTGTTCACTCGAATCTCTTTATCGACCTGGAAATGAGAACACTCGTATCAATGGCAACAAGTGAATAAATGTGAAGGAACACTCACTGATTTGAGCACATTGCACTCATTGACCAACTGTTTAATGCCGATCGACATGTTTGCAGATCTAAATATGAGCCAATGATAAAAATGGTGACGTCATTCACAAAACATTGATCGATTAAATCGATTAAAATAAATGCCTTACAAATCCATATTCAAGCCAGATTCGATTTTATGCAATTCCTTATCGTCAAACATGTCTTGTTCTCCAAGCACCGATAAAACCTCGGAAGCGTGGTTGATTTGAGGAACTTTGATTCCATTTCGTCCGAAAGCATTGTACAATCCCAGCTCGCGCATCGCACCCAGATGTTCGGTGGTGCCAATGATCAACATTTTCTTGTTCTAAACAATGATTATTGTTGTTGTTGTTCATCAATCGATCAATCAATATTATGATTATGATTATGATTATGATTATGGTGTGATATGAGGTGCCATCATCGATTGATGACACACATTTTATGAGAGATGCTGGCAGATAGATAAGTGAGGAATACCTTGGGCACATATTTGGATATCATCCCGATCAAATTGGTGACAAGATTGATGGAGAATCGAGGCCCGATACTGCTATAATCTAGAAATCAATAATATATATTCATATCAACACACACACACACACAAGCATGTATATAAATATATCGATTAATTAATTATCCATACCGATTAATTGTTCGAGATTATCCAGAATAATGACACTGCTTGGAGCTCTGATTGCGTCATCGAATACCTATTGATTATATATTGATATTTATTATTAGCTCGTATCAGACAGACACACAAACAAATCTCTCTGTCTGTCTCTCTCTCTCTCTCTCTCTCTCACCTTGCTCATTGCCTGGCAACGGCCGGATTCCGTGAATCCTATCATGGTACGGATGGAGCACATACGAATAAATGTGAATCCGGTTTGCTGAGCCAAATGGACAGCCAGAGCAGTTTTACCGCTATGAGATGCCCCGTGCAACAATAAGGTCATTTTGCTAATGCTGTTCTCATCTTGAAGGCTTTTGATTAGCGAATGAGCTTCATCAAGCAATTCAGCTATTGGAGGACCCCAAACAATGACAGGATTTTCCAGAAATTCCTGCAATTCATTCTCATGTCGTCCAAAAAACTGAAAATCAAATATCGATTAAAGATAAACACATCACATTTTTGTCCAATCAAATCCATTCTCACGTACAGCCTTGACATCGTGTTGCAATGCATACATAAAATGGCTACGTGAGATGCGAAACGAGTCCAGATCTTCCGTTCTTATGGCCATTCCTTTCTTGGGCTGAAGGATTTATTAAGAGCAAGTGCTGGATTTATCATTGGCAAATCATTACATCAAATTTCTCGATCTGGGCATTCGACAATGCCGCCATTACCAATCCTTCAATCTCGGCTCCGCTGTAATTCTTGGTCAGGCGGGCCAGTTCTTGCAAGTCCACATCTTCACCCAGAATATTTTTCTCTCGCATTTTCTTCGTGTGGATTTCAAAAATTTGCAATCGACCAGCCTCACTGGGAAGCGGCACCTCAATCTGTACACCCATTCGACCCGGTCTCAATAACGCTTCATCAATCATGTCTCGCCTGTTGGTCATGCCAATCACCAAAATGTTATTCAATTGTTCAACGCCATCCATTTTCGATAACAATTGATTGACGACCGTGTCTTGGACAGCAGATCCACCGGACTGAAATAATCAATTCAATCAAATCTCTCTCTCTCTGTGCGCGTGTGTGTGTGTGCGCTCGCGTGTATGTATGCATGTGTAATCATGGTAACAGTTGAAGAATTGATTCAATCAATAATGTGCTAGCCGTTATTATAGCCATTATTCTCACGTCAACCAATCAAACTCACCAAAGATCCACGAGCTTTACAAATGGCATCGATTTCATCAAATATTATTATATGAAGAGCTGATTGGTTGCCCATACGCTTGTATTCTTCTTCCGCATCAGCAAACAATTTCCTAATATTAGCTTCAGATTCACCGACATATTTATCGAGAATCGATGGCCCATTAACAATTTTCGGTTCTCGAGCATTTAGCATCTTGCCAATTTGACGAGCAGTCAGTGTTTTACCAGTTCCAGGCGGCCCGTACAGCAATATACCACGCACATGCTTCAATCCTGTCGAGATAATAACATCAGAAAATCAATAGCAAACCGTGCTCTACACTATCGACAATGCAATACACATGTATATATATATATTATCATACCCAGTTCTGAAATATATTCCGGCGGTAATAATCGTGAAATAAATGCTCGTCGGAAAATTTGGGAAAATTCCTCATCAAGACCACCAACACCAATACTATTGAAATCCCAATTAGGATTCAAAATATTCACTGCTGCACTATCGGCCTTGCAACGACCCGTCAGCATAAATTTCGCATCGGGTTTTCGATCAAATTTAATAACGGTATTTGATTGAATGAAACCCGTTTCAATCTGTGACGTTTCGATGAGGAACAATGATAAAATCTTTGATAAATAAATCATCAACAATAAATACCTCATTACAAGCTGTATTATTTTTCACATCAACTCCTGAAATAAATGATTGATTATGACATTTTATTATTGTTTTATTAATCATGATAATCACGGCAGCTATAAATAGCAACCAATCATTATTAATACATGAATAAAATATCAACCAATCAAATTTGAGATATTTATTATCAAATCAATAAACATAACCATGTAACTATTTTGAATGATTAACAGTCAGATGTTGATAATCAAAGCTTTGAAAGCATATTTGCTCGAGACTTCCAATAAATCTCATAAATAAATCATTGATCCGACCCCTTCCTTACCCATGATCAATTAAATATAAAATAATATTTCAAATGTTAATTTTATGTTTATCTTGTAATTTTTGATTGTAAAATGGTCACGCTTCAGTTTTGGAAATAAAAATGAGAAGAAATCAATATATTAGCACATTTTATATAATAATAATAATTGTTTTATATATTTGGCTTTATTTTATATGAGATATTTCATTATTATGCAATGTTTAATTTATTCAATAAATAGCTCACACACACACACATATATATATTCGGGTGTGTACAAGGAACAAAACCAAATTTGTGAAATCACCATTACCATTCTGATGACAACATTTCCAGCATTTTATAGATTTTATTATTATTTTTAACAAGAAAATCACTTGATAAACTGGTGACATGTTTATTGATTTAATATTATTTGATTTTCAATCAATCATTGTTAAAACCAAATGGAGAATCTCTTCAATTGCTTTTAATATTAAAAAACAGGTGCTCAATAATTTTCAATAAATTACTATTTGACCTATTTTGACCTATTTCTTTCAATAATTAAAATCGTTCAAGCTCTAATGTATTTCATTTTTGATTTCAAACATATCAAATCATTATTAAGCATTTCAATACAAATATATTTTTCATGAATATTATTAAATAAATATCTTTAATACTCAATAAATTAAACATTTTATTAACTTTAGACAAAATTTAATTTTATAATTAATTAATTATTCTTTATAATTCACATTATTATTATTAATTTTACCTTTCAACTCTCTAATTATTACTTCAAAATTTATATTTTCGGCATTGAATAAAATAAGTTGTCCAATCGTTACGGGATTATCAAAAAATCGCTCTAAAAATTTACTAGCCAGTTTATCCGAATCAACTGGGTCCTTTAATGAACTACAATCGTTTCAGTTTAAAATTTACAATATCATTATATAACTTATTTTTCACGAATAAATCCAATTCAACAACTATTTCTGTTAACATTGTATTATTTTTCATTGCATATGGTGAGCATTTCACCAATTCGCTTATACCAGCATACATCCATTTTCTCTAAATAATTTCATTATGTTTCAAACATTTTTATTTCTCTAAATACTTGTAATCCTCCCAGACAAATACAACCTTTGGGAACTCTGGAATCATTTCCCGTTTTGAATACAAATTTTTTTGATGAACATTCAATGAGAATAAATCTAAAAATCGAAAATAATAAAAATAATATCTAGTTATAACTGACTTTTCTTGAGTAGCATTCCAATCAGAAGGATTTAGAAAAACTTTATTTGTAACTGATAGCTCATCTGATGGACTTTTAGCTACTTTAAAATGTGTCATCTAAACATATTTAAATTAAAATTACATAAAACTTATAATACATACGATTATTAATAATATAAAAGATCTAGAAAAACAAAATACAATCCATAAGTTAACTTAAGTTATTTCATTTAATTTCAACTTTATATTACAAATTTTCAAATAATTTAAAAATTTACATTAAATAAATTCTTAAATATTAACGGAGGTAGTATAAACGATAACAATTAGTACATTAACTTATTCTCTTCTGTGTGATTTAGTTTTTATTCAACATATCTCAATCCTCATGAAGATTTTGTCACCAAAATTATTACAATTCGTGACGGCAATTTGAAACGATACTTGATTATAAACTCAAGCCTCACTTATTTTAAATTCTTTTTCCCAAAACCAAAGTCGATTTTATTCAAGAATCAATTATTATTAATTTATCAATTAAATTTTTTCAACGAATCCCTAAATGAATGTTATTATTAATAGTAATTATGTACGAAAAATAATTTATAATTATCTATGAAGCAAACTTGACTAAAATCATTAATAGAGAAAGATACAAACGATTCTATTATTTAGATAAAAGTTAGTGTAAAATGTAACATAGTGATTGAAATGGTACAGGCACTGTTATCAGCAGATCATTTTAATCAAGCAGTAAAGGAACTATTTAAGAGTTTATATCGAAGATTTCAGGAAATAGGAGCAATATTTTCCTTTTTTCTAGGAATATATTATACAGTGGTAATAATTAAAATGATATTTTCATCACAAATGTCGGGGAAAACACGACAAGAGATTTTTGGGTGTTCATAGAAAATACTATGTTCTATATGTCCACCAATTGCAAAGCATATGATGTTGACACATCATAAGAGCGTGTTGGAACAAATAAAAGCAGAAAACAAACAAGTCAGAGGAGGAGGAATGTGGACGATGAACGAATTAGGAATGTATAACCCTACGATGAAACAAGAAATACCTTCAAATGATCCATTAGGATATGACGATTGGGAAGTAAGATATGGTGTAAGAAAAGAGAAGCTATTTGAACAATCAATGCCAGGATGTAGAAACATGAACGAGTATTACCCATATACAATGGAAAGACAGATGATGAACGAAAAAAAAGACCCGTTAATCAGAAACGTAAAGCACGTATACGCCATACACTCAGCGCAGGAAAAGGACATAGGCCCATAGTAACAGTGTTAATGAACAATAGGTTAGCAAGAGCGTTAATAGATACAGAAGCGGAAGCATCAATGATTAGAAAGGAATTACTCAATGATTACGAGCAGACAACGATAAGAAAGGATAAAGATGTTCTTGTAGGAGCAGGAGGAAAAAGGATTGAGACAGCGTGAAAGGTAACGATAAACATAGCGTTTATAAATATATAGATAGATCATGAAATCAATGTATTAACAGAGGGACTAAACAACATACTGATAAGAATGGATTTATTAGGAGAATTAGCAGGAGTAGTTTTGGACTTGAAGACGCTACAATATCATACAAGCAAATACCCCAATAAAAAGACGATAAGTTAGGAATACAAGAGATAGTCAGATTACCAGCAAGATGCGAAAGCGTATTAATGATTCCGGTAGAAGCAACCAATGAAACGTTAATGTTTGAACCACGACAGATAGATGATGAAATTCAAATGAGTTCAGTTTTGGCAACAGCACAGGATGGATACTATCCACTAAGAGTGACTAACTATGGAAATAAAATCAAAATATTGTGAACGAGTATGGTATTAGAAAGATGCGTAAAAGCTAAAGTAATTAAAAGCAACCAATTTGCAGTATTAGGGGAAATAAAACACTCCCCAAAAATCAAAATAGCAGAGGAAAACCTAACAGTGGAAGAAAATCGGAGATTACAAGAAATAATAGAGAAGTATGACGATATTATGGCAAAACATGAATATGATGTAGGGACAACAGAAGTCATACAACACATATAAATGACGGAGGAGACACCCATTAAGCTACCAAGATACTAGAGGAATCGGAGAAGCAGATACGACACATGGAAGCGTTTGGATTCATAAGAAAAAGTTCGTCACTATACAAAACATACATGGTTCCGGTAAAAATGAAAGATGGAGAAGTGCGGTTATGCGTAGACTACAGGGAATTGAATAAGAAAACGAATCAAGATCTGTTTCCATTGCCAAATATTAGGGAGATATTTGACAAATTGAATGGAGCAAAATATTACACCAAGTTAGATTTAAATAAAGGATATAATCAGGTAAAAGTCACCGAGGGAGACATAGAGAAAACAGCTTTTTGTCTAGGAGAGGGGTTATACGAATACGTAAAGATGCCTTTTGGGTTAATAGGAGCACCAGCAACGTTTCAACGACTTATGAATACGGTGTTAACGGATGTACCACATGCTATGGTTTATATAGACGATAATTTAGTCTATTCCGATAACTTTGACGATCATATTATAGATACAGGAAAATTGTTTTTTAGGCTAAGAAAGTCGGGACTAAAGATAAAACCTACTAAATGTGAATGGGCAAAACCATCAGTATCATTTTTGGGACATATAATATCAGCACAAGGAATAGCATCTACCCGGCCAAAGTGGAAAAAATAGCTAAGTTTCCAGATTCAAAAACAATCAACGATGCGGAATTATTCTTAATTATGGCAGGATATTATAGAAGATTCCAGGAAAATTATGCACGCACCTAACTCAATGAAGAAAGCAGCAGAAGAATATAGACAAATGAGAAATAAAAGGGATAAAAAAGAGGGAGTTGAAAAGAAGAAAGTTGGGGGAAAAGGAAAACGAAGTAAAACGGAGAGCATGTTAAAGATAAAATGGGGAAAAGAGCAGCAACAGGCCTTTGAGACGTTAAAACATAATTTAACACAAGCACCAATACTAAGATATCCAAATATGAAGAAGCCGTTCATAATAATGACCGATGCGAGTGGAGGTGCACTTGGAGTCGTGTTAGGACAACAAGATGAGGGGGATCGGATCACACAATAGCCCATGGCAGCAGATCGCTGAAGGGAGCGGAAAAAAATTATTCAACAATAAAAAGGGAATGTTTAGCAATAATATTTGCGTTGAAAGAATTCAGACAATACATATACGGGACAGAAATAACATTAAAAACTGACCACAAACCATTAGAAAGCCTCATGAAGCATAGGGATACATCGAGCAGACTAATAAAATTGGCACTCAAATTACAAGATCATAATATAAAAATAATGTACCGATCAGGAAAATCAAATGCCAATGCAGACTCATCATCACGAATACCGGAATACAGGGAGGAAAAATCAATATTAGAAATAAATGCGGTAGAAGCCTTTGTAAAAAATATGTTAAAGTCAACAGGGGAAAAAGACATCAAAGAGGAACAAATAAGAGATAGTCATTTTAAAAAATAAGGAGAAATATAATAAGAAGGCAAGAGCAAAGTAAAAAGACAGGAGTGGTTACGGATAATGAAACAATACCGGCAGGATACCAGATAACAGCAGATGGAATCATGAAATATCAAGACGGATTAAATCTACTAACAGTTGTACCAACAGAAATGCAGCAACAGCTGTTGTTGGTGTATCATGATAGAACATTAGGAGGACATTTATCAAAAAAGAAGACTTTAGGAAAAATAAGGCAGAAATATTATTGGGAAAATATGAATAAAGACATAGAACAATGGTGTAAACAATGTATGTTATGCGCAACAAGAAGAAACACAGGAAGGAAAAGAAAAGTACCTCTAAAACCAATACCGCCTGCAACAAGACCAATGGAGTTATGTGCTATGGATGTCATGGGACCGCTACCAACAACAATTAAGAGGAATAAGTACAAACTATTAACAGATAGGGGAAAAGATTTCTTGAGTAACGTTATACAAGAAAAAACCGAATTATTTAAAATCAAGAAACTAAATACATCTTCGTATCATCAACAAACGGATGGATTGGTAGAAACATTTAGTCAAACTTTACAGAATATGTTATCATCTAGCTAACAACAAGATGATTGGGACGAATACATAAGACCATGTTTATTTGGATATAATACGGCAGTAAATGAAACAACGGGATATTCACCGTTTTATTTAATGTATTTAAGAGAAACATTTCTACCCATAGATTTAACCTACCTACCAGCGACATTGCAGTTAATGGAAGAACAGGAATACGTTACAATAATGAAAGAAAGATTGAGTAAGGTATACCAGAAGGTTCAGTTGAATAGCAATTATAAGTAGGAGCAATATAAGGACTACTATGATCAAAAAGCAAAGGAACATAATTTCAAGATAGAGGATAAGGTGAGAGTCTATGCACCAGAAGCGAAAAAGGGATTGACACCGAAATTACAACGACCATTTAAAGGGCCATATAAGGTAGTAAAAGTCACTGATACAAACCTATATGTTATTAAAAATAAGAATGCGGATCCAACAGTAGTACATATAAATCGATGTAAAAAGGCAGAAGATATGCCAGCGTTGGAGTATAGAAATAAATTGCGTCAAAATCCGAAGATAACTCAGAAGATGATGATGGCAATAGAAAACCACGGGGAAGAAGATGAAGAAGAGCAATTATGGGATAAGGAAAATGTATGCAATGAATTAATAGAAGAAGAAGACAGGATAAGACAATTAGAGGAACAATTAAGGGAAGCAAGATTGAAAAAAGAAAGGTTAATGAATGAAGCCGGAAGATATGAAGAAGAAGAAGAAAATGGGACAGGAACCAGGGGAAAAGTACTAAGAGCTAGTCAAGCAGTAATGGAAGCAGTGGTAACTACCGCATGCTACACAGGAAGGCATATGATGATACAATGGATGGCGAAGAAAGTGTTCAGGAAAAACGGAATTAGGGAAATAGCTGGAATAGTATTTTTGCATTGTTTAATAACAACAGTAATTGGTAGCGCTATGGGACAAACAACAGAAGAAAAAATAGCGGGAAACGTCACGCAAAATTTGATAAATAATACGATGAGCACCATAAGACAGATGATTATAGTAGAAACAATGAGCAGTGTCACGCAGAAACTGATGAATAACGCGACGGTAACAAGTAAAGAGAATACAACAACGACCATAGGAAAGATAAAGGAATCATCAGAAGTACTTATTACTGGACCAATCAATTTGCCAGTAGAAATAGAGATCCAACAAAATATGATAAAAATAAGAGGATTCGTGCCATACAAATGGGTGACCAACAATGAAGAAAGAAGAAAAGCATACGCCACGGAAGGAGTAATATTGGGAAGCAATAGTATAAGAAGGAACATGAAAATGAGGAGAAAAAATAGAAACGAAACGATAATAAGCATAGACGAATATAAAATAAAAACTGGAAAGTTCAAATTAATACAGCAAAAGGAGCTCACCAATGAAACATGGCAAGTGACATACAAAGTGGAACTAACAATAAAAAACAAGGGACAGGAAAAAGTAGTAACAGTAGGAACGATAATCGTAATAATCCACAAACCACAACAAGTAGCACACAACTCAATAGAGATTTATGAAGCAAAAAAAAGAAACAAATAAGGAAATTAGTAAACCTAATTATGAATTAGAATACTATAGAGTACTGAGAGATAATCATAGATTGCGAAAGAGAGTAGAAAAGTACATTAATGAAAAGAGGAAATATCAGGAGAATAAGGACAAAGTAATGCTCATTGCTCGAAACAGGGAAGAAAAGATGAAGTATGAAAGTAACCACTTGTATCAGGAATATCAGCAAAGCGAAAAGGCCGTAAAGGCAGTAATAACAGTGGCGGTAGTCATAACGATATTGATCGTAGCTATAGCAATGGCAGCTTTTAGCAGACGAGTATTAGGCCGCAGAGGAATAGGAGTAAGAATGCATACATTAAGAAGAGCAGCAGCAAGGCCAGTAGCGTCAAGAATAGCCTTGGCAGCATCAGCACTATTATTAATAATACCAGGGAGTGAACAAAATTGTCATCAATCAATTATAAGATATATGGTGGATGATGATAAATTTGCAAAGTTTATTATACAGAGCCATCCCGGAGTCGTCATAGTAAGTAATCAAAACACACCCAGAAGAGATTTTCGGCTAAAAGTGACACAGCACATCAGCTTAACCAAAGAAAGATGTTGGAGAAAAATATATAGGGGAATGATAGAACATCAAATACAAGGAGA
>JBBMOY010332224.1:0-12041 GCA_037951405.1 Platydemus manokwari | reverse complement strand
TGATGGAAATCCATCAGCTTATATAGATGCTGAGATTCGGTACTTTGTACCTAGGAATTTCCATCACTCTTGTAAATGTTAAACAATATTTTTACTTTGGATCCTTAATGTTTATAATCTTAAAAGTCCTAAACCTTAAAAATACTTAATAATTTACCTAACCTTAGAAATTTTATTATTAAATTATAATAATATAATTATTGACATTAAAAATTAAATATTCTGTTTTTTTTCACTCTCTGATTTATAAATAATAATATATGCTAATTTATATTTTCCATATTCTTTAAATTTTATCCAAATTACATGTTAACGATTATTACAAGAAAATAATTATATATAGTTACAAGAATTCATATTCATAATCAATATCACAGATGATCAAAATATCAAGTCAAATATAAAAATTAAATCATTAAAATATCAACTCAATATCAGAATATCAAATCATTGAGTCATTATTGGAAACTGGCTTTGAATTCGCAGTTTTCCGCTGAATCCTCGCTGACATCAACTGTCTAAATCCACGCTCCAGCTTTGGGTAGCCCATGTTTCCCATTTTAAGTTTGGTTTTATGGACTCAATTACTATTGTTGATCCGGGTTTCTCGATTATTGGCGTACCGGGTTTTTCGAGTTTCTTTCTGGAGGGTGATTTTAGTTTTTTGAACACAGGGTGGTTACTTGGTGGTGGTTGTGGCAGTTGTGGTTTCTGGGGTAGCTCATTTCTCCATTCACTGTATGATTTGATGGAGTATGGGATCTTTTCGTCTTTGCTCTCCTCACTGTCTGAGTAGAGCACCGGACATTTCACATTGTCCTCCCAATAGTATTAAAAAAATTGTATTGTAACACTTATATTGGATAAGAGCATGATTTACGGATTGCTGTAAATTGACACTCATTTATATAATATTGCCCGTATTGAAATTTTAAAACCCTTATATTTAATTAACTATAAAGTCTTTGTGAAAAACAGTTGCCTGGTTCTTCCACGGTTGATTTTTTGATAACTAGATAGAGTTTGAGTCAAATTGAGTCAATTTGAGATTGAAGACTTCTAAGTTTTTTATAAATTGATATTATGTTCACTTTTGTCGTATAACAAGATGAGATTCTTTAGTTTACACAAGTTAGGTTTGACTAAGAACTATTGATACACCCGGATTCCATTATTGAATTGAAGCCTATCACAGTGATGTTATATGTGTTCTCAAGTTGAAATATCGATAGAGAACACAATATTTTATTTGATGTCTTTGTTTAAATTGTGAAAATTACATTTCAAGCTCATTCTGAAAAAACATTTTAGTACCTAAAAGAATTAACCAAAATATTGATGTCACTAGTTCATTGTCTTTTACTTAATAATTTATAATGATAATGATAATTACAATAATATTAAAAATACTAATGAAGAATATTTCTGGACAGCTGTTTAGTAGATTTCTGACAACACAAACAAATCAGTTCAACTATGTATTTTTTTATTATGCTACATTGTAGGAATCACGCAGTATGAATAAAACCACTGGATGAGTATCACAAAATTTGCTTATTTATTTCGTGTACCCGATAATTTTATTTTTTTCTGGAATCTAGATTCACCATCCTGGTGAAATAGCTACCCATTGATTCATAAATATCTGTAATATTATTGTATGTATAAGGTGTCTTAGACTTTATTTGCAAGCTTTTGAAATCAACGGAATATTTTCATAAAAAATGAAAAATATTATTTCTTTAATAAAATATTAGTCTATAATTACTATGAGACTCGCTATAGAACACGGTGATTTCTTTAGAAATATTACTTAGAGCGCCTAACGTATTATTAAAAATAAGAAATCCTATAAATCAACATAAATGAGATGAGTTTTTATCATTTTCACTGTAAGTCGATATTAATCAATTTCTATTTAGTAGATAATCCATATATAGTCAATATAATCAATTATCAAAAATTGTTAGTCACTTTATCTATCAACCAAAGGATTATTGATTTAATCGAAAATATAAGTGCAGTGAAGTTGAAAATTCGTTTAAAGGTTTTTTCAAAGAAAAATAAAAATAGAAGTTTTTCCTGAAAATAACGAAATAAATCATCGTCAATGATCTGTTGAATTTATTTTTATTTTTAAATAAAAAATAATTTATATATAAAAACTATCACTATGCCTATAAGAAGACAAAAAAACAATAAACAAGTTAATGACCATTTTATTGACGCTTAAACGGGTCATGTTAATCTAATATCACTTCTAAAGAATTGATTGCTGCTATCGACGTTGTTTGGATAACTCAAATTTTAAATCAGTATGGCCTTTCTGAAAATATTGAATTTTTAAATTCTGAAAATTTAATGAGCACATCTTGACCTCGATTAATTAATGCCCTGATGATAAAATTGGTTGTTATCAACCATCAAATTGATTATTATCAAATGAGTTTACAAAGATTTAATCTTTCATTGATTGTAGTTTAAGTTCTATTAATTTGAGATTATTCATCTTTCAAAAACAAGATAATATCTCATAACAACCGTAGTTAACGCACAATTGACTCTGCAAAACAATAATTATCATTCTTTCGTGTAAATAAATCTCAAAGATGAATTTCAATATTTAAAGATAAATGAGAATCGCCATGACAACTGGTTGAGATCATAATCATTTGGTCCCAGTGATGATCATTTCATAATATTGTATATATTATTTCAGAAAACAAAATTATTGATTTTATATTTCATTTATATTGCGCTGGATTCGTTAAAATCATGCTTTATTGATTCGATTGAAGTTACAATTTAACTTCAAAGATTATATTTTTATAAGCTATTGGTGGTGTCGAATAAGCATATGATTCTAGAATATAAAAATATACCAACATAAATGAAATCGGTAACAGTGTTGTATTAAAAGAAAATAAATCAAAATATGATTAGCCAACCAGAGCATATCTAAGTGGTTTCATACGCTAACACAAGATGTTGTGAATGTGATTAAAATTAATCACAGAATTTGGTTTATGTTGGGGTTTATTCTTTGTAAAATGTGATCTAGAAAAAGGATTATCAAAGTTCGTCATTACTCCACATGAGGTAGCCCTACTAAGTCAATTCAAAAAACCTAGTTGTGTTTGTGTGTGTTTGTGGGTTTAAAAAAAATGAAAAATTTATGCTACCTAATCCATACAATATCCTGTCGCCTCAACTTCCTCAGTTAAGAATTTTACATGTCCTGGTAACAACTTTTGTCACCAAATTATTCTATCGATTTTCTTTTTGAGTAACTACTAATTTATAATATAAGAGATTCCACAAATTTAATCAAGTATCTGAAATAACTCGTTGAAATTTTTAAAAACGATGTTTCTATTTTAACGAAAAATTTGTTTTTGATATTAATAGCTTGCTTATTAAAACTATAAAGAATAATGATAGGAATAACACTGCTTAAAAATCCTAGATAATGAATTGCAGCATTCAGAAAATTAGAGTGGACTGGGCTTAAAAAATTCAGTCTGTTCTTCAGTTTTTGTCATATGGATATTTTAATTTAATTTTAATGCAGTGGCTCAATGAATTTGCTTAATTTATAATAAGACAAGATTTTAATATAAATCGTGTGATGTAAAACAGTTCTTCAAATAAATATATTCAAAAATACTCAAAAATAATAGAATAATGCCTTGAGAGAATTTGTTCCCAAGGAAATGTAATGAATTACATCTCAAGAAATCTCTTATAAAATAATAAAAAAATAAACAACCTGCTTGCTCTGGTTTTAACGACTTCGATTATTAGTTATGCCTCAAATTATTAATTCTTTAACA
Organism: Platydemus manokwari; assembly: GCA_037951405.1. Classification (NCBI taxonomy): domain Eukaryota; kingdom Metazoa; phylum Platyhelminthes; order Tricladida; family Geoplanidae; genus Platydemus; species Platydemus manokwari. The sequence continues at coordinate 8,208 of JBBMOY010332224.1, read as the reverse complement.
ATATTTTTTATTCCCGAAGAACTGAGATTCTCGAAAAGAAATTTTAATCTTATTTCTGGCTGAATTGGTCCACTTTTACCATTGCACTAATCTATTCTAATTTATTCCTCCACATTATTTATTATAATTATATTGTCTAATATTATGCTTTCTTTCAACTTGATAATAAACCAAATAATAATTCAAAATATCATTAAACACAGATAAATTTTCTACAGAATAATATTAGATATTGATTCAGAAATATAAATTGATTTGTTTTCTAAAAATTTTACATGCAATCAAAGTCTTAAAATAAAAGTAAAAAGTAATATATCATTAGATCACAAAGTCATAATGTGTCATATTGTATCAATGTCCAGTGTTCAACTGGATTTGGATTAAAGGTTTTTGTGAGGATATTGTAGGCTTTGATTGGAGAGTCTGTTTGGGATTGAGATCTTATTTTCTTGTGAACTGAGCACTGAGATTGTTGAACAGATTGAGGAGATGATCAAGTTCTGTAACAGCTATATAATTTAATGCCATTGTAATTTTAGTAACTAGTTTCACATGTAATCAAAAATTGATCCTGATAAAAATATATATTATGATTAATCACATCGGTGTATGAAGTAAATTCATGAATATATCTGGACTGAAGTAATTCCAAAATCAAAATTGAAATTTAGATAAGTAGATACATTCAAAATCTAAACACTAGATTTATGTATATTTAAAAAATTTATTGGTAACTTTGAAATTCAACCACAATCAGTGGACTTAGAAATTACCCAAAATCTAAGTTATGACCTTTAAATGCAAATAAAATATTACAGAGATAAAATTCTGCAAAAAGAAAAACTGATTTCAACCTATGAACTCTTGTTTAAGCACTTTAAACATTTGTATGACTACAAAACCATACAGGCAAAGCAATCAGCGAATCATAGCAAAGTTAGGTGGTAAACGACAGTTCGAAAAAAGGGGTATAACTACACAACAACGCACACCTAGGATTGACCAATCCCACTGATGCAAAAACTTAAAAAACAAATAAGAACATTGAAAAGCAAATATCGAATCAAAATATGATATAACATAACACAAAAATTACGCACAGATCGCGAATATAAAAATCGATGTAAAGATAGCCAGCTGTCAGTAGGAAGCCAAATTTTGGTTGATATTTTGTGAAGTATATCTTATGTGTAGGTGTACGGAATAGTACACAAGCAAATATAATATTAGCCTTTTATTTTGGAGTTCATTGTTAATTAATTGTTTAAAGGACCGAACAATATGGTAAATTAAATAATCAATCATTCATGATAAATGAAATGATAATTCGAACCTTTGACAGAAAATAATCGTTAATTTTCCACTTTTTTGTTTGAGGGACAACATATTAGGTGAAATAATTTGATGTTTTGACAAATAATTAAAATTTTGAATGCAAAACTGCAAAGAAGTATCAATAATTTAGATTTGACAAAGGAGATCAAAAATTATTTAAATAAACCACAAACGAGACAACCTCTGATATAGACTCCAGTATTGTAAGCATCACTACATCAACGAAAAATAAGATAAGATGGAATCGCCGACTATATAGGCATATATGGGGGTTCGGGACAAAGGGGTGTCAAAAGACAAATAGACTATTACAAAGGACGTAAATTGGTAAATAGATGAAGTAGTGGAAAAACAGAAACTAGGTGTATATCATAAAGCTTTTATAAACCTATACAATAAACTGACGTTCAACCTTTGTCGATTTGGTTCTTAATCCATTTTTTAATTAAGTTGTGTCTCTCTTATAAGGGTGTTGAAGTATCGATCAATTATACAATTTTTTGCTAAATGAATTCTAACTTAGTATTTTAATAACAAACATTTTATTAAGAAAGTATTTCGGTATGAAATTGAATAATTATTATGAATTAATCTGAAAACTTCTTAAAAAGTAACAAAACCCTTTCCATAATAAATCACCCGTATATTCAGTGAACTGGAAAATTGAAATGAGTAAAATATTTCACGGATAGAAATACCCTAATAATATTTCTACAATCTCTCATATTATTTCAACAACATAATATCGAAATAGAATCCGTATGATAACTAAATATCAATAATACTTAATAAAATGAACCGGTGAAAATTTCTTGCCCTAATTTGGAAATTACTAGCTCAAAAGAATATTTTCTAAGGCAAGATATTCAATGATAAGCTTTAACAGGGTATTGTCATTTCACACGAAGTCCAAAGATCAATGAGTTCATATAATAAAGCCAATTATACTTTCAAACGAAGTATCGCTATTACGAGCCTTGGATTCCTACTATCAAGCTTTGTAACAGTTTTGTCCAATAAGAGGAAGAAATTTATTACCCATAAACTTTCCATGAATTTGTAGGCCATCAAACAATTATATTTTTATCGATTATGTAGATTTAAACATGTTGTATTCTTATTCCATTTATGTTATTATTAAACAGATTGTAATCCAGCCTTATTTGGCTATTGAATGTATGAAGATCATAATCACTTTTATAAAGATATCATTGTCAAATCATTGCCAATCAGTGTTGGTGACTTTCATAAAAAAAATTGAGGAAACTGCACAAAAGTGAGGTAAGTTATACATAGAACTCAAATCATATTAAGGTTTTTAATACATTGCCTACACCATCTGCCTTGTCTCCACATAAGTTGTTAAACTTTGATGTGAATAAATATCATACAAAGGTTATATTACTACTTGAGAATCATTAGAAATTGAGTGACTGTTTCTGGGACATATATAAGGAAAGTTGGTTAAAAATTGAAGAGAAAAGATATTGAAACTAATGGAAAAGATTTAAGTTTATACAATCCTAAATATAACAAGGATGTGACCACCTATAGCAAAACATGTTATAAATATATTTACCTTTAAAAAGGTTTGTCCTTTATTTATAATCATACATCCAGTACATAGCACGTAACCAGATTTCTGAGAAGTCTCGAAAATGTTATAAATTATAATAATTAACCAATAGTCCAAATTCTTATAACTAATAGGAAATTAGTTGCAGATACATATATAAATATATTAGCGAAAACACTAAGCTTATATAATAGTATTAAATTGTATGATGAATTTTCGTTAACATTTTTTCAAGTAAGCATAATATAAAATAAAAACTGCTCCCTACGTCTTGATATAGACTAAGAACCGGGGGAAAAGATTTTAATCAAATCGAATATAATAAATTACAAACGTTATACTTATTACTTATTGTTTTGCAGAAACATTATGTTTTTAGAGTTTATTTAAAACCTTACTTTTACCAAAAATAAATAATTGTCACTTTTTGATAGCTAACAGACAGAATATCTTCTCAATTATTTTAACCAATTCTTTCAGACATCTTTTCGATTTGATAGACTCTTTACTTTTGAGTCTTTATTTGTGAAAAATAACTTTGATAAATGTAGAAAACAATGATTTATTCATAAGTTGCACATTATTGTAGATATTGTTAATGATTATCTATAGTAATCTCTTATATAAACATTACGTTACATAAATTATTAAATTCATGATAAAGAATAATTACAATTTGTTAAATAAATTATTCAGTTAGTAAAATATAATATTTTTTAAAAAACGTGTGGTTTAAAAATCTAGATATTGTTTTCATTGTTAATCAAATTTTGTCGTTGAGCAACATAATTTATCATTATAGTAATATTTTTAAAAGAACTTCACAAAAATTTTACAGATTTTGAGGGATATAACAAATAAATTAAGATCTAATAAAATAGTGAAAAGTACATGAAATTAATTTACGTGTGATAACTAGAATCTTTTAAATTAAAATTGATAAGAGCATGTCTTTTTAAAAGTTTGTTTTAATTCTTTAAAAAACTAAGAAATTCAACTTTTCAACTTTTTATTGTTAAGTATTATATAAACGATTTATTGATAATGGGATTAGAAACAGATCAAAAAGTACACGATATTGTCTCAGAATCAGAATCTGAAGAATCTGCACCAGAATTAGAAGCTGGTGATGTTAAAGGTGATGGAGCTACTGGTGATCATGATGATCCATTAAGCAAGAGTAAGCAATCTAGAAGTGAAAAGAAAGCACGTAAAGCCATGAGCAAATTGGGACTTAAACACGTTACTGGTGTGAATCGTGTTGCTATTAGAAAATCTAAAAACATTCTTTTCGTTGTTGCCCAACCTGAGGTCTATAAGTCACCAGCATCTGATACTTATGTTGTTTTCGGAGAAGCTAAAATTGAAGATATCTCAGCTCAAGCTCAAATTGCAGCTGCCGAAAAATTGGCTAAATCCAAACCATCTGATTCCATTGAAAATGCTGCTGTATCTGCCACCCCAGCAGCTCCAGTTGCCGAAACCATTCAAGAAGAATCTGATGGAGAGGAAGAAGATGCCACTGGTTTATGCGAAAGTGACATTAAATTGGTTATGGATCAAGCACAGGTTAGCAAAAATAAAGCTATTAGAGCTTTGAAAAACGCTGACAACGATATGGTTAACGCTATCATGGTAAATACTTATAATTCACAAGGTAATATTAATGTTTTTATTTTAGGAATTAACAAATTAATTGTATTTTTGTGTTTAATAAAGTTTGGAAAATTTCTTGATTTTATTCTTCTAATTCTGGTGGTATTTGAGATTTATCTTCTATGTCGTTGTTGTATTCGCTTATTGATCCACATGATCTCATTTTTATCATATTATCAATTGGTTGAAATGCTAATATCTAAATGCATTTAATTTAAAATATAAATATTAAACATGTAAATTGATTACCTTAAAAAGTCGATCTAGTTTTTCACATAATCTCTTGACAGATTCTGAGCATGCACAGAGTGGTATAAATATAACTTCTATAATAGCTACTATAAACGAAAGAGGCCATGTGAAGAAAAATAATATAAGCCATAATATAGACCATAATAAGTTTGGACATATTGATTTTGCACTCATTTTAATAGTGATGAGTAATTTAATCTAAACTGAAATACTAACAGTCAACCAACCAACAATCATTAAAATAAACTCAGATTTTCTTCTTCATTAAAATACAATGCCTATAATGAATTATTATTAATAATAATCTTTTTATTTTTGTATTAGTTTCTAATTAATTATAATAAATTAATAATAATTAATTTTAAAAATTAATTTATTTATATTGGTTTGTTTAAATTTGTTACAATTTAAATTTGTCTAAAATACGTTGTGATGTTTGTGACTTTGAAAACTTTACAGCAAAAGACATTTAAAGTTGAAGTCGATGATGATGACACGGTAGAATTACATAAATTTAAATTTGTTTATGTAATTAAATAAATTAGGTTTTAGCTTTGAAAGAAAAAATAGAAAAATATGAGGGGAATGCATACCCTGTTCCTCAATTAAAGTTGATATGTTCGGGTAATTTTTATTTTGATTATAAATTTTACAATTGATATTTAAAATAGGAAAAATTATGGATGATGATAAGTTGTTGAAAGAATATAAATTAACTGAGAAAAGTTTTATTGTTGTAATGGTTACTAAACCTACCGTAACATGTAATGAAGTAGAGTCTAAAGGGGAAGTTGATTCTGCTAAAACTAATTTGAACATATCTGATGCTCCTAAAGAAAAAGGAGAAAATAAGCAACCATGTGAAAAAGAAGAAGATGTAGTTGAAGAAGAAATACAGGATACTACAAATAGAGCATCGGGTAATTCAAATATAATTCAGAATGATTTAGTAATTGGTGAGGATTATGAAAAGACAATAAAAGAAATGAGCGAAATGGGATTTGAAAGAAGTCAAGTACTAAAAGATTTCATTCATTATACATGTATGGAGAATTTTCTTCTAGGTTATTGCAGCAATGCAAGCTAGTTACAATAATCCAGATCGTGCAGTTGAATATTTATTATCTGGTAATATTCCTACAAGGACAAATTTTTCAGTCCCCGTTTCGACTGAAAGACAAGAAGCAGCTACACCAATGGGTATGGTTGATTCACCGAACTCGTTGCAGGGTTTAGCAGATTTACCTCAATTTCAGCAACTTAGGCGCATGGTACAACAAAACCCAGCTGCTTTACAAGAATTATTGCAACAAATCGGCCAGACAAACCCAGATTTATTGAGGGTATGTAACTGGTTTTCTATATTAATTTTGTTTTGGAATAATGATCATAAGATAAATTAATAAATTGATGACAGGCTATTCAAGAAAATGAAGAAGAGTTTTTAAATTTTATTAATTCATCGGATGAAGGAGGTAATGACCCAATCATTCACAATCCCAATGATAACCAAAGATTAGTCATTCAAATGAGTCCTTCTGATCGTGAAGCTATTGATCGATTGAAACAACTTGGTTTTCCAGAAGGTTACGTAGTACAAGTATATTGTTTTATAATAAGCTTATCCGTTATCAACTGGTTTTGCTAGGCTTATTTCGCTTGTGAAAAAAATGAAGAAGCTGCTGCGAACTTTCTTTTGAGCGAACAATTTGAGGATGAAGATATGTAAACTATTCTGATTATGTACATTTGTAATTGTTCGCATATGTTATTGGTGAAAAATCCAGTTCAGTTATTTAAAATTATGTAATTACTCTGACAATTTGACTGTGCGATGTGTTTATTTAGTTTTCATTAAATAAATTTTGAATTCTTATTTGTTTTAATATTGCTTAATTTTTTAAAATGGAAGGTTATTTGATAATTTTGGTTATTTGTAAATAAGTTGTTTTAGACAACAAGAAAAAAGTTTTAGAGGCAATTGAAGAGCAAAGGAAACAAATGTTGATTAAAGAAGGGTGAATTTTCGTTTTTTCAAATTATGTTTACATTTTGTTAAATTTTTAGTTTAATGGATAATCGCGTGATTCAGGTTGCAATTTTTATGATTTTAATATTTTAAAGACTTTTTATAGGATAGCGCACCATTCACTGTACAGTTACAACAGGTAATTCTATTTAACTTTTTATAATAATTATTATTTAAAAGGAAATATCTAAAGCCCCTGGAACATATATAGCAGTCGATTCCAATTATGGCAATCCTATTATACCAATAGTTCCTCGTTAATTGTGAAAAAATCATTTTAATAATAAATTTTATACTACACCATGTTTTTATTTTCAAAATCATTTTTAAACAAATTGTTTATTTTTATAGATTCGTTTCCATTTCCGCCATAACCATGAATCCATTACCAGTATATTTTCGATAATTGGCCAGATGTTTGTATTCATCTGAAATTAAAGTTATTTATTTTGTTCAAATTAATTATACTTTTTAAAAAAAGTATTCTAACAATGAATTTTTACTTATCGTGAAAGTCAATTGAAGTTTAATCTCGATAAAAAGATTAAATCTTCCAGTAACTAATTTTACCTGCAGCCAAATACCTTTCGAAATTCATCACTGAAGAAAATTGATTGACAATGGTATGGCCCGGAGGTGGTACTCCTCTCCAGCAATAAGGCTTTTCGTAATTGATTACAAATGGGTGACCATCGTGATTTATTGTCGAAGCTTCTTCACTGGGAAGATACTTATGAATAAAAATATCTTTGAAAAAACAAACGTCTTGGCTTATAATTTGCATAGTCGAATACCCTGAAATATGATTAACATGTAATAATAATAATTTTATGTAATAAAATTAAACATTTAAGTATTAAAATTTTGCTAGGAAAGTTTAAGTCTAACATTAAATCGTTTTGGAATTTTCAATTCTTTTAATATTTGAAACTAATTTTTAACTTTTGTTTTAAATGTCTGAAAGCTTTATTTTTTATTTTTCTTTATAATCGTCAGTTTCCAGGTGAAGATTTTAAACATAAATATTAAACTTTCATTCGTAATGAATATTTATGATTTATTTTTGGTTAATTACTTAATCCGTTTGTTTGCTTAATTGACTTAGAATCTAAGTCTTAGGTGGTTAAATATATTGCAAAAATTAATATTTTATTTCTTATTTATTCACATTAAACCACAACCTTTTCAATAACCGATTCCCATATTATATTAAATTTCTTAACTATTTATTATTAATCTGCAGATACAGATACTTGATTAAAATTAAATCAGTATGTAATGACTAATCCCACAGATTAACTAATGGTAATACAAACTTAAAAAATGAAATATATCAATCGATACATTTGTGCAGGTTTTC
>JBBMOY010330002.1:0-12047 GCA_037951405.1 Platydemus manokwari | reverse complement strand
ATAAACTTGGATATCTCGATGAATTACAACAGTTTCTGCACCTCCTTGCTTGATACTAGCTTCAGATTCAGATTCTTCAGAACGAATTCAATCCCTTCTGGCCTAAAAAAGAAGATTTGGATTTGCAGCAAGGCTATAAATCTGGATATCTCGATGAATTACAACAGTTTCTGCACCTTCTGGATCGAAACTAGCTTCAGAGTCAGATTCTTCAGAACGAATTCAATCTCTTTTCGCTTAAACATAATGTCTTGGATTTGGAGAAGGGATATAATCTCGTATATCTCGATGAATTAAAACAGTTTCTGCACCTCCTTGCTTGATACTAGCTTCAGATTCAGATTCTTCAGAACGAATTCAATCTCTTCTAGCCTAAACAGCATGTTTCTGATTAAGAGAAAGGGTATAAACTTGGATATCTCGATGAATTACAACAGTTTCTGCACCTGCTTCCTCTAAACTAGCTTCAGATTCGGATTCATCACAAGGAATTCATTCTCTTCTGGCTTAAACATCATGTTTTGGATTTCGAGCAAGCGTATAAACTTGGGTATCTCGGTGAATTACAACAGTTTCTGCACCTCCTTGCTCGAAACTAGTTTCAGATTCAGATTCTTCAGAAGGAATTCAATATCTTCTGGGGCAAAAGGCATGTTTTGGATTTGGAGCAATGGTATAAACTTGGATATCTAGATGAATTACAGCAATTTCTGCACCTTCTTGTTGGAAACTATTTTCAGATTCAGATTCTTCAGAACGAAATCATTCTCAACTAGCTTAAACAGCATGATGAATTACAACAGTTTCTACACCTCCTTGCTTGATACTAGCTTCAGATTCAGATTCTTCAGAACGAATTCAATCTCTTCTGGCCTAAACAGCATGTTTCTATTTAAGAGAAAGGGTATAAACTTGGATATCTCGATGAATTACAACAGTTTCTGCACCTCCTTGCTTGATACTAGCTTCAGATTCAGATTCTTTAGAACGAATTCATTCTCAACTGGCTTAAACAGCATGTTTTGGATTTGAAGCAGGGGTATAAACTTAGGTATCTCGATGAATTAAAACAGTTTCTGCACCTCCTTGCTCGAAACTAGCTTCATATTCAGAATTTTCAAAAGGAATTCATTCTCTTCTGGCTTAAAATCATGTTTTGGATTTGGAGCAAGGGTATAAACTTGGATATCTCGATGAATTACAACAGTTTCTGCACCTTCTGACTCGAAACTAGCTTCAGAGTCAGATTCTTCAGAACGAATTCAATCTCTTTTGGCTTAAACATAATGTCTTGGATTTGGAGAAGGGATATAAACTCGCATATCTCTATGAATTACAACAGTTTCTGCACCTCCTTGCTCGAGACTAGTTTCAGATTCAGATTCTTCAGAACGAATTCATTCTCTTTTGGCCTAAACTGCATGTTTTGGATTTGGAGCTAGGGTATACACTTGGATATCTCGATAAATTACAACAATTTCTGCACCTTCTTGATGTAAACTATTTTCAGATTCAGATTCTTCAGAACGAATTCAATCTATTCTGGCCTAAACAACATGTCTCTGATTAAGAGAAAGGGTATAAACTTGGATATCTCGATGAATTACAACAGTTTCTGCACCTGCTTCCTCGAAACTAGCTTCAGATTCAGATTCTTCAGAACGAATTCATTCTCTTCTGGCTTAAACATCATGTTTTGGATTTGAAGCAAGCGTATAAATTTGGGTATCTCGGTGAATTACAACAGTTTCTGCACCTCATTGCTCGAAACTAACTTCATATTCAGATTCTTCAGAACGAATTCAATATCTTCTGGCCCAAATAGCATGTTTTGGAACTGGAGCAAGGGTATAAACTTGGATATCTCGATGAATTACAACAGTTTCTGCACCTTCTTGTTCGAAACTATCTTCAGATTGAGATTATTCAGAATGAATTCAATCTCTTTTGGCTTAAACAAAATGTTTTGGATTTGCAGCAGTGGTTTAAACTTGGATATCTCGATGAATTGCAACAGTTTCTGCACCTCCTTGCTCGAAACTACCTTCAGAATCAGATTCTTCAGAACGAATGCATTCTCTTCTGGCCTAAACAGCATGTTTTGGATTTGGAGCAAGGGTATAAACTTCAATATATAGATGAATTACAAAAGTTTCTGCACCTCCTTGCTCGAAACTACCTTCAGATTCAGATTCTTTAGAACGAATTCATTCTCAACTGGCTTAAACAGCATGTTTTGGATTTGAAGAATGGGTATAAACTTGGGTATCTCGATGAATTAAAAAGGTTTCTGCACCTCCTTGCTCGAAACTAACTTCAGATTCAGATTCTTCAGAACGAATTCAATATCTTCTGGCTTAAACAGCATGTTTTGGATTTGAAGCAAGGGTATAAACTTGTTTGTCTCGATGAATTACAACATTTTCTGCATCTCCTTGCCCGAAACTAGCTTCAGCTTCAGATTCTTCACAAAGAATTCATTCTCTTTTGGCCTAAACTGCATATTTCTTATTAAGAGAAAGGGTATAAACTTGGATATCTCGGTGAATTGCAACTAGCTTAAACAGCATGTTTTGGATATGGAGCAAGGGTATAAACTTGGATATCTCCATGAGATATTAAAGTTTATGGAATTTGTTTTTGGAAACGAGCTTCGGACTTCTCAGAAAGAATTCATTCTCTTCTGGCCTAAACAGTATGCTTTGGATTTTATGCATGGGTATAAATTTGGATATCTCCATGAGATATTACAGTTTGTGGAACTTCTTTTTGGAAATGAGCTTCAGATTCCTCAGAACGAGTTCATTCTCTTCTGGCCTAAACAGCATGTTTTGGATTTTCAGCAGGGGTTTAAAGTTGGATATCTCCATGGGATATTACAGTTTGTGTAACTTTATTTTGGAAACGAGCTTCTGATTCTTCAGAACGAATTCATTTTCTTCTGGCCTAAATAGCATGTTTTGGATTTTAAGCAAATGTATAAACCTGAATATCTCCATGATATATTACAGATTGTTTAACTCTTATTTGGAAACGAGCTTCTAATTCTTCAGAAGGAATTCCTTCTTGTCTGGTCTAAACAATATGTATTGGATTTTGAACAGGGGTACAAACTTGGATATCTCCATGAGATATTACAGTTTGTGTAACTTGTTTTTGGAAACGAAAATCTGATTCTTCTGAATGAATTCATTCTCTTTGGGCCTGAACAGCATGTTTTGGATTTTGCGAGGAGCTATAAACTTGGATATCTCCATGCGATGTTGCAGTTTGTGGAACATCTTTTGGAAACGAGCTTCAGATTTTTCGGAACGAATTCATTCTCTTCTGGCCTAAACAGCAAATTTTGGATTTTGAACAAGCGTATAAACTGGGATATCTCCATGGAATGTTACAGTTTGTGGAACTTCTATGTGGAAAGGAGCTTCAGATTCTTCAGAACGAATTCATTCTCTTCTGACCTAGACAGAAAGTTTTAGATTTTTAGCAAGGTAAAAATTTGGATATCTCCATGAGATATTACAGTTTGTGGAAATCCTTTTCGGAAACGTGCTTCAGATTCTTCAGAACGAATTCATTCTCTTCTGGCCTAAAGATCATGTTTTAGATTTTGAGCAAGGGTATAAACTTGAATATCTGCATGAGATATTACAGTTTGTGTAACTTCTATTTGGAAACGAGCTTCAGATTCTTTAGAACGAATTCCTTATCTTCTGGTCTAAACAGCATGTTTTGGATTTTGAGCAGGGGTATAAACTTGGATATCTCCATGAGATGTTACAGTTTGTATAACGTCTTTTTGGAAACGAACTTCTGGTTCTTTAGAACGAATTCATAATTTTCTGGCCTAAACAGCATGTTTCGGATTTTGAGCAAGGGGATAAACTTGGATATCTCCATGACATATTAAAGTTTATGGAATTTGTTTTTGGAAACGAGCTTCGGATTTCTCAGAACGAATTCATTCTCTTCTTAGCCTAAACAGGATGGTTTTGATTTGATATAGGCGTATAAACTTGGATATCCCCATGAGATATTACAGTTTGTGGAACTTCTTTTTGGAAACGAGATTCAGATTCTTCAGAACGAATTCATTCTCTTTTGGCATAAACAGCATGTTTTAGATTTTGAGCAAGGGTATAACATTGGATAGCGCCATGAGATGTTACAGTTTGTGGAACTTCTTTTTGGAGACGAGCTTCAGATTATTCAGAACGAATTCATTCTTTTTTGGACTCAACAGCAAGTTTTAGATTTTGAGCAAGGTATAAACTTGTATATCTCCATGAGTATATTACAGTTTGCTTATTTTTGCTTATTTTGAAACGAGCTATAGATTCTTCAGAACGATTTCACTTTCTTCTGGCCTAAACAACATGTTTTGGATTTTGAGCAAGGATATAAACTTGAATATCTCCACGAGATGTTACAGTTTGCGGAACTTCTTTTTGAAAACGAGCTTCAGAGTATTCAGAACAAATTCATTCTCTTCTGACCTAAACAGCAAGTTTTCGATTTTGAACAAGGCATAAACTTGGATATCTCCATGAGATATTACAGTTTGTGGACCTTCTTGCTCAAACTGAGCTTCAGATTCATCTAAACGAATTCATTCTCTTCTGGTCTGAACAGCATGTTTTGGATTTTGAGCAAGAAAATTACTTGAATATGTGGAAACGAGCTTCAGATTATTCAGAACGAATTCATTCTCTTCTGGCCTAAACAGCATATTTTGGATTTTGAGCAAGGGTATAAACTTGGATATCTCTATGATATATTACAGTTTGTGGAACTCCTATTTGGAAGCGAGCTTCTGATTCTTCAAAACGAGTTCATTCTCTTCTGGCCTAAGCAGCATGTTTTAGATTTTGAGCAAGGCTATAAACTTGAATATCTCCATGAGATGTTAAAGTTTGCGGACCTTCTTGCTATAACTGAGCTTCAGATTCATCTAAACGAATTCATTCTCTTCTGGTCTGAACAGTATGTTTTGGATTTTGAGCAAGAAAATTACTTGAATATGTGGAAACGAGCTTTAGATTCCTCAGAACGAATTCATTCTCTTCCCGCCTAAACAGCATGTTTTAGATTTTTTGAGCAAAGGAATAAACTTGGATATCTCCATAAGATATTCCAGTTTGTTTAACTCCTATTTGGAAACGAGATTCAGGTTTTTCAGAACGAATTCATTCTCTACAGGCCTAAACAGCATGTTTTGGATTTTGAGCAAGGGTATAAACTTGGATATCTCTATGATATATTACAGTTTGTGGAACTCCTATTTGGAAACGAACTTCTGATTCTCTAGAACGAATTCATAATTTTCTGGCCTAAACAGCATGTTTCGGATTTTGAGCAAGGCTATAAACTTGGATATGTCCATGAGATATTAAAGTTTACGGAATTTGTTTTTGGAAACGAGCTTCGGACTTCACAGAAAGAATTCATTCTCTTCTGGCATAAACAGCATGCTTTGGATTTTATGCATGGGTATAAATTTGGATATCCCCATGAGATATTACTGTTTGTGGAACTTCTTTTTTTAAACGAGATTCAGATTCTTCAGAACGAATTCATTCTCTTTTGGCATAAACAGCATGTTTTAGATTTTGATCAAGGGTATAACATTGGATATATCCATGAGATGTTACAGTTTGTGAAACTTCTTTTTGGAAACGAGCTTCAGATTATTTAGGACAAATTCATTCTCTTCTGGCCTCAACAGAAAGTTTTAGATTTCGAGCAAGGTATAAACTTGTATATCTCCATGAGATATTACAGTTTGTTTAACTCCTATTTGGGAACGAGCTTCAGATTCTTCAGAACGAATTCATGCTCTTCTGGCCTAAACAGCATCTTTTGGATTTTGAGCAAGGATATAAACTTGCATATCTCCATGAGATAGTACGGTTTGTGGAAACTTCTTTTTGGAATCGAGCTTCAGATTCTTCAGAACGAATTCATTCTCTTCTGGCCTAAATAGCATGTTTTTAGATTTTTTGAGGAAGGGTATAAACTTGGATTCTCCATAAGATATTACAGTTTTTGGAATTTGTTTTTGGAAACGAGCTTCGGATTTCTCAGAACGAATTCATTCTCTTCTGGCCTAAACAGCATGGTTTTGATTTTATACAGGGGTATAAACTTGGATATCCCCATGAGATATTACAGTTTGTGGAACTTCTTTTTGGAAACGAGATTCATATTCTTCAGAACGAATTCATTCTCTTTTGGCATAAACAGCATGTTTTAGATTTTGAGCAAGGGTATAACATTGGATAGCGCCATGAGATGTTACAGTTTGTGGAACTTCTTTTTGGAGACGAGCTTCAGATTATTCAGAACGAATTCATTCTTTTTTGGACTCAACAGCAAGTTTTAGATTTTGAGCAAGGTATAAACTTGTATATCTCCATGAGTATATTACAGTTTGCTTATTTTTGCTTATTTTGAAACGAGCTTCAAATTCTTCAGAACGATTTCACTCTCTTCTGGCCTAAACAGCATGTTTTGGATTTTGAGGATGGATATAAACTTGGATATCTCCATGAGATGTTACAGTTTGCGGAACTTCTTTTTGAAAACGAGCTTCAGATTATTCAGAACAAATTCATTCTCTTCTGACCTAAGCAGCAAGTTTTCAATTTTGAGCAAGGCATAAACTTGGATATCTACATGAGATATTACAGTTTGTGGACTTTCTTGCTCGAGCTGAGCTTCAGATTCATCTAAACGAATTCATTCTCTTTTGGTCTGAACAGCATGTTTTGGATTTTGAGCAAGAAAATTACTTGAATATGTGGAAACGAGCTTCAGATTCTTCAGAACGAATTCATTCTCTTCTGGCATAAACAGCATGCTTTGAATTGTGATGAAGGGTATAAACTTGGATATCTCCATGAGATATTTCAGTGTGTTTAACTCCTATTTGGAAACGAGCTTCAGATTTTTCAGAAAAAATTCATTCTCTTCTTGCCTAAACAGCATGTTTTGGATTTTGAGCAAGGATATAAACTTGGATATCTCCGTGAGATATTACAGTTTGTGGAATTTCTTTTTGGAAACGAGCTTTAGATTCTTCAGAACGAATTCATTCTCTTCTCGCCTAAACAGCATGTTTTACATTTTTTGAGCAAAGGAATAAACTTGGATATCTCCATGAGATATTACAGTTTGTGGAACTTCCATTTGGAAATGAGCTTCAGATTCTTCAGAACGAGTTCATTCTCTTCTGGCCGAAACAGCATGTTTTGGTTTTTAAGCAAGGGTATAAACTTCGATATCTCTATGAGATATTATAGTTTGTAGAACTTCTTTTTGGAAACGAAATTCAGATTATTCAGAACAAATGCATTGTCTTCTGGCCTAAACATCACGTTTTGGATTTTGAGCAAGAGGACAAACTTGAATATCTCCATGAGATATTACAGTTTGTGGAACTTCACTTTGAAAACGAGATTCAGATTCTTCGGAACGAAATCATTTTCTTCTGACCTAAACAGCATGTTTTGGTTTTTGAGGAAGGGTATAGTCTTAGATATCTCCATGAGATATTACTGGTTCTGCATCTTCTTTCTCGAAATGAGAGACGTGTTTGTCAGAAAGAATTCATTCTCTCCTGCCAAAACAACATGTTTTGTATTTTGAGCAAGGGTATAAACTTGGATATCTCTACGATATATTACAGTTTGCGGACCTTCTTGCTCGAAATGAGCTTCAGATTCATCACAACGAATTCATTCTCTTCTGGCCTGAACAGCATGTTTTGGATTTTGAGCAGGATAGTAAACTTTAATATCTGCATGAGATATTACCATTTGTGGAACTTCTATGTGGAAACGAGCTTCAGATTCTTCAGAACGAATTAATTATTTTCTGGTCTAAACAGCATGTTTTGGATTTTGCGCAAACGCATAAACTTGGATATCTCCATGAGATATTTCAATTGGTGGAACTTCTTTTTGAAACGAGCTTTAGATTCTACAGAACGAATTCAATCTCTTCTGGCCTAAACAGCATGTTTTGAATTGAAAGCGAGGGTAGAAACTTGAATATCTCGATGAAGTAAAACAGTTTCTGCACTTCATTGCTCGAAATTAGCTTCAGATTCAGATTCTTCAGAACGAATCCATTCTCTTCTGGCCTAAAGAGCATGTTTCGGATTGAAAGCAAGAGAATAAACTCGGATATCTCGATGAATTACAATAGTTTCTGCGCTTCCCTGCTCGAAACTAGCTCCAGATTCAGATTCTTCAGAACTAATTCAATCTCTACTGGCATTAACAGCCTGTTTTGGATAGAAAGCAATGGTACAAACGTGAATATCTCGATGAATTACAACAGTTGCTGCGTCTCTTTGCTCGAAACTAGCTTCAGAATCAGATTCTTCAGAACGAAATCTATCTCTTCTGGCCTAAACAGCAAGTTTTCGATTGAAAGCAGGGATATAGACTTGAATATCTCGATGAACTACAACTGTTTCTGCACCTCCTTGCTCGAAACTAGCTTCAGATTCAGATTCTTCAGAACGAATTCAATCTCTTCTGGATTAAACAGCATGTTTTGGATTGAAAGCAAGGATATAAACTTTGATATCTCGATGAATTACAACAGTTTCTGCGCCTCCCTGCTCGAAACTAGCTTCAGATTCAGATTCTACAGAACGAATTCACTCTCTACTGGCATTAATAACAAGTTTTGGATTGAAAGCAAGGGTATAAATTTGAATATCTCGATGAATTACAACAGTTTCTGAACCTCCTTGCTCAAAACTAGATACACGTTCAGATTCTTCAGAACGAATTCAATCTCTTCTGGCCTACACAGCATGTTTTGGATTGAAAGCAAAGATATAAACTGAATATCTCGGTGAATTACAACTGCTTCTGCGCCTCCTTGGTCGAAACTTGCATCAGATAAATATTCTTCAGAACGATTTAATTCTCTTCTGGCCTAAGCCGCATGTTTTTAATAGAAAGCAAGTATATAAAATTGAATATCTGAATGAATTACAACAGTTTATACGCATCACTGCTCGAAACTAGCTTCAGATTCAGATTCTTTAGAACGAATTCATTCTCTTGTGGCCTAAACAGCATATTTTGGATTGAAAGCAAAAGTATAAAATTGAATATCTCGATGAATTACAACAGTTTCTGCGCCTCCTTGCTCAAAACCAGATACACATTCAGATTCTTCAGAACGAATTCAATTTCTTCTGGCCTAAACAGCATGTTTTGGATTTGAAACAAGTATATAAACTTGGATATCTCGATGAATTACAACAGTTTCTGCGCCTCTTTGCTCGAAAATAGTTTCAGATTCAGATTATTCAGAAAGAATTCATTCATTACTAGCTGAACAGCATGTTTTAGATTGAAGGCAATGGTATAAACTTGAATATCTCGATGAATTACAACAGTTTCTGCACCTCCTTGCTCGAAACTTGCTTCAGATTCAGATTCTTCAAAACGAAACCATTCTATTCTGGCCTAAGCAGCATGTCTTTGATTCATAGCAAGTATATAGACTTGAATGTCCAAATGAATTACAACAGTTTCTGCGCCTCCTTGCTGAAAACTAGCTTCAGATTCAGATTCTCCAGAACGATATCAATCTCTCATGGCCTAAACAGCAAGTTTTGGATTGAAAGCAAGGGTATAAACTTGATTATCTCGATGAATTACAAGTTTCTGCGCATCCTTGGTCGAAAATAGATTCAGATTCAGATTCTTCAGAAGGAATTCATTCTCTTGTGGCCTAAACAGCATATTTTGGATTGAAAGTAAGGGTATAAACTTGTATATCTCGATTAATTACATAAGTTACTGCACCTCTTTGCTCAAAACTAGCTTCAGATTCAGATTCTTCAGAACCAATTCAATTTCTTCTGGCCTAAATAGCAAGCTTTGGATTGAAAGCAAGGGTATAGATTTAAATATCTCGATGAATTATAACAGTTTCTGCAAGTCCTTGCTCGAAACTAGATGCAGATTCAGATTTTTCAGAACGAATTCAGTCTCTACTGGCCTAAACAGCAAATTTTGGATTGAAAGCAAGGGTATAAACTTGATTATCTCGATGAATTACAAGTTTCTGCGCATCATTGTTCGAAACTACGTTCAGATTCAGATTCTTCTGAACCAATTCATTCTCTTCTGGCCTAAACAGCATGTTTTGGATTTGGAGCAAGGGTATAAACTTGGATATCTCGATGAATTACAACAGTTTCTGCACCTCCTTGCTCGAAACTAGTTTCAGATTCAGATTCTTCAGAACGAATTCATTCTCTTCTGGCCTAAACAGCATGTTTTGGATTTTCAGCAAGGGTATCATCTTGGATATCTCCATGAAATATTACAGTTTCTGGAACTCCTATTTGGAAGCGAGCTTCAGATTCTTCAGAACGAATTCATTCTCTTCTGGCCTAAACAGCATGTTTCGGATTTTGAGCAAGGGTATAAACTTGGATATCCCCATGAAATATTACAGTTTCTGGAACTCCTATTTGGAAGCGAGCTTCAGATTCTTCAGAACGAATTCATTCTCTTTTGGTCTAAACAGCATGTTTTGGATTTTGAGCAAAGGTATAAACTTGGATATCTCCATGAAATATTACAGTTTGAGGAACTCTTATTTGGAAACGAGCTTCAGATTCTTCAGAATGATTTCATTTTCTTTTGACCTGAACAGCATGTTTTGGATTTTAAGCTAAGGTATCAATTTGGATATCTCCATGAAATATTACCGTTGGTGGAACTCCTATTGGAAAGCGAGCTTCAGATTCTTCAGAATGATTTCATTCTCTTCTGGCCTAAACAGCATGTTTTGGATTTTAAGCTAAGGTATCAATTTGGATACCTCCATGAGATATTATTTTGTGGAACTAATATTTGGAAACGAGCTTCAGATTCTTCAGAACGAATTCATTCACTTCTGTCCTAAACAGTATGTTTTGGATATTCAGCAAGCATATAAACATGAATATCCCCATGAGATACTACAGTTTGTGAAACTTCTTTTTGGAAACGAGCTTCAGATTCTTCAGAACGAATTTATTCTCTTGTGGTCTAAATTGCATGTTGTGGATTTTTAGCAAGGGTAGAAACTTGGATATCTCCATGAGATATTACAGTTTGTGGAATTTCTATTAGGAAACGAGCTTCAGATTCTTCAGAACGAATTCATTCTCTTCTGGTCTAAACAGCATGTTTTCGATTTTGAGCAAGGTCATAAACTTGGATATCTCCATGAAATATTACAGTTTGTGGAACTCCTATTTGGAAACAAATTTCACATTCTTCAGAACGGATTTATTTTCTCCTGTCCTAAACAGCATGTGTTGGATTTTGACCAAGGGTATCAAGTTGGATATGGCCATGTGACATTAGAGTTTGTGGAACTCCTATTTGGAAACGAGCTTCAGATTCTTCAGTAAGTATTCATTCTCTTCTGGCCTAAACAGCATATTTTGGGTTTTGAGCAAGAGTATAAACTTGGATATCCCTATAAAATATTACATTTTCTGGAACTCCTATTTGGAAGCGAGCCTCAGATTCTCCAGAACGAGTGCATTCTCTTTTGGTTTAAACAGCATGTTTTGGATTTTGAGCAAAGGTATAAACTTGGATATCTCCATGAAATATTACAGTTTGTGGAACTCCTATTTGGAAGCGAGCTTCAGATTCTTCAGAATGAATTCATTGTCTTCTTACTTATACAGTATGTTTTGGATTTTGAGGAAGGGTAAAAATTTGGATATCTTTATGAAATATTACAGTTTGAGAAACTCCTATTTGAAAACGAGCTTAAGATTCATCAGAAGGAATTCATTCTTATCTGGCCTAAGCAGCATCTTTTGGATTTTGATCAAAAGTATAAACTTGGATATCTCCATGAGATATTACAGTTTGTATAATTCCTATTTGGAAACAAGATTCACATTCTTCAGAACGGATTTATTTTCAACTTGCCTAAACAGCATGTTTTGGATTTGGAGCAAGGGTATAAACTTGGATATCTCGATGAATTACAACAGTTTCTGCACC
>JBBMOY010328891.1:0-12048 GCA_037951405.1 Platydemus manokwari | reverse complement strand
CATTTTAGGGGATAAAAGTAAAAATGAATGTGAAGAAGACAATCAAACTTATTTTGAAATGTTGGAGAAAACAAATGCAGCAAAGCTATCTAATTATCAGTAGTTTTCATACATCAATTATTTAAAAGCAAAAGCTTTATCAAATCAGGATACATCAAGAATGGTTCAATATAAGCCTAGTACATCAGGAACAGGATTAAATAATAATCAATTAAAGTCATCACCTCTGGTGAATCCAATAGAATTATTCTATGAATCAAGAAATCATAAGTTGCTAAAAAAGGGGAAATAATAATGTTTGTAATTCGATAAATAGTATTTTAATAAAATTAAATAAATTAGGGTATATAACTAAAGATGGAAAATTAAAATAATCAATAATCAAATTAAAATAATAAATAAAGAAGTATTTTTCAATAAATATTTATAAGAAATATTTTTAAGAAATATTTATAAATTTAAACATTATATTAAAAAAGAAAATTTATATATTATTTATCCATCATCTTCTACAGCAGATAATTTAAATGTATCCAATAGTATTGTTTTTGAATCCGGACATACCTTGAATCCCGTAGATATTTTGCATCAGTTTTCTTCGATATTTCAATGAATTTGAATTAAAGAAAATAATGTTAAAGTTGTTTACAATATTACTTCAGAAAATAACTTTTTTCCAAATTAATTTAATTCAATGAGATTAACATTAGGAACATATGAAATTGGAAATTTTGAAAGTGTTGGAGAAATATCTAGTTTAATGAATTTTATAGTTATTAGGTAAAACAGATGGTGAAATAAGAGAATTAATTGTTTGGATACCTGATACAACTAACGAAAATAATGAAAAGGATAATAAGAGTTTCTAAACAAGAAAAGCTTTTTATAATTTAACTAACAAAAATGGAAAATATATTTTCACAAGAATATTTCCTCTAAAACAATTATTTTTGATTTTTGGAAAGTTAAAATAGACCATTATTTTGGATGATGAACTGAATTTAAACAATTTTTATGCGCCCCTTTATTATATACAAATTCGTGCCTTGGCTAATGTCGCTTTATATGTACAGTAGTTTCCGATATAATAAAAGTTTATTTTAAGATTTTCCTATACATATACGGCATGTTCTTTCGGTAGAAGAGGTTGATGTAGAATGTTTCGCAAAGTTTCAATCATTAAAATTATCTCTACACTGAAATGTTATTTTAATGTGAAGTCATTAGTTTTGTGCTTATTTGTGCTTATAACCTTTATTATTTAGTTGATTTAAGATAATGCATCATATATGTACCGTCATACACTCAGATAATGATTCTCTATTATAAAATTTATATCAACTGTTAAAGATGTTGTAAAATAATTACCATGGTAACATCGAAACTATTTTGAAAGTCACCGAAAAGCATTTAACTGTAATTATACCATAAAATAATTTTTGCATGAAATCTTTCAAAAATATGAATAAATTAAATTTTATTATTACCTCAGTCGCGACAACTAATAACAACGAAAATAGGTCAAAGGACTCGTTTTCTTAATTTGAGTTAAGTATTTGCAAAAATATCCAGTATTTTCTTGTCTTTAATTTATCTGGGTTTATTTTTTGCTCGCTAAACCCTTTTCGGTTGTGATATTTCTTTGACCATTGTGCTTAAAATCCTAGAACTTTGTACGAAATTATTTTATTAAAGTGTAGAATTTGATTTGTTTTGGTTAAATATAATAATATTATAATAATTAATGGCCAATATTTAAGATGATGCATAAGCTTAATGTGGATAAACATAAACAGAAGAGCAGAGGAAAATTGTTGGATGAAGTTATTGTTAATAACGCAATGAAACTTTGACCAATTACAGTATTTCTCTTCATAACAGCTACATTCTCAGGATGACAAAAAAGTTCATTTGATTGTTATTTTTTATTTTCCTTATTGTATTATGAAAATCGAAAGCTAATAAAATGAAATAGCTTTGGTTTTGTAAATTAATTTTGTGCTACTACGTCATACAGTAGCTAAATATAAAGTTTTGAAATAAATTTGAATATTATTATTATTATTATTGAATATTATTATTATTGGAATTTCATTCTTTCAACGTTTTAAATAAGTTTTATTTTATCATCAATCCGCACACTACTCCTTACGTATGTTGACAGCACTCACCAACACAAACTTAAACGCAAACCTAACATAAGATAAATAATACAACACCTTAGTCACCCAAAAAAATCACTCATATTACCACCCATGTATATAACAATTATAACAGTTAGAACTCATGAATATGGACAGAGCTCAAAAGCAGCCTCCAAGAGAAGATTAAGATGCAGAAAGAATGACATGTCGAATTTGTTTTGTTGTTAAAACAGTTTTATAACAATTCTGTTTTTATCCTGTTTTAAAACAATTTTGATTTTGCTTTGGTGTTTGTGAGGATTAATTTAAGTTAACTAATAATAATTTTAAATAATGGCTTTAAAAAATATTTTAAATAATAATTTTAATAAAAAAATTTAATTTCAGTTTAAGATAATAAATTTTAAATATAACAAATAGAGTTTTAAAATTTATTGTTTTAAAAAAAATAATTAGAAAATTATTAAAATATATTTATCTATACCTGATTAAGATTGATAATGAAACTCTCTAGAAACGGAATTATAATTCGTTTAAAAAATTGTATTAAGTGATGTAATTAAATACTTATTAAGAAAATCGTAATAATGACTTCTATTGTTGAAACATCAAATGCTAGTGAAGTAGCCGCTACTAACAATGTTAAAACAATTTTATTTTTTGTTGTAACAATTTTGGTTATTCATTTTGGTGATTTTTATTTTTATATATTACAAAAAAAAGCGGACTGGACGAGGAGGTTATTACAGATTAAAATTAAAAATAAAGATTAAATAAAGTAGAATAATATAACAAGGTAAAATATAAAATTATTTAGAAGCAATTGAATAAAAATAATTAATAAAAGTACAATTATTTTATTATTTAAAAAAATAATAATATCATTAAAAACAAGAGATAGTACGTTAAATACATCCAATAACACAAAAAAAATAATGGAGCCCGGACGCATTGCCCAAAAATAGTAAGAGGAACGCAGTATAAATAGAGAAGCAGAAATACCCACAACTACTACGGTAACTCTTACACTTTACGAAAAAGGATCTGTGTCAAAAGCCGTTAGTGAAAAGGAATCAATTTTTCGACTAGGACATTTTGTGAAGCATTAACGTTGATGATAAATTTGGCGTCATTGCATTTTTGATTATACACTCTGATATATTACACTCACCGCATTCTAAACAACATTAATTGCTAACCAAATTTCCTTAAACATAAATCTCTCAATTAAATTTAAAGCACAACAACCAAACAAAGTGTTTTCATCGTAATTAATTTAAGTCAGTTAGGTGTATATTCGCTTTGACTGTACCTTTAGATATTTTCCAATTTTCCGATAGCGTAGTTTTCTTACCCGTTATCGACGCCCCTTAAGAACCAGTAGCAAGTTAAGGCGAAAGCAACTTTGAATAATTCATTAACTGTTAACAAAATTAATAAAATAAATCAAAATCAACACTGCAACATTATTTTAATTAAATACGTATAATGTTTGGCTTCATAAACTTTGAGTGGTTCGGTTATTAATAAATGTTGTTATTAATTTTTTTTGTTATTTATCATGATTTTATCATTATCATTATTAATATTATTATTATTATTGTTATTATTATTAATATTATTATTATTATTGTTATTATTATTAATATTATTATTATCATTACTATTATTATTATTATTATTATTATTACTATTATTATTGCTATTATTATTACTATTATTATTATTATTATTATTATTATTATTATTATTATTATCATAATTATGTTTCACATTAATTTATTATACAAAGATTTATTGGTAAAATTAAAAAGTTCAAATCAATTTAAAAAATCATTTTTTTGTCGATTATTTTCCATCACAAATTGGTTGATAACGCCTGCACACTTTTATCCAACGAACTCCGATGCAGCCATAGAAACATCGCCGGAATCTAAAGCCAAATCTACATCTAAACCCATAAGCGACGCACATAAGTCTCCAAATCCAGGCAACACAACGTCGTTTGCATCCTTTTTTCGAATTGCTTTCCTCTATATTGGCATCTGAAATTTCAAATATTAATTTAAAATGGACAATAAATTATCATCATTACAGTTTGATAATTATAATTGTTATTATTATTACAACTCTTATTCTATTATTAGTTATAAATATTATTATTATTGATAGAAATATATTAATACTAGCACCTCTATTACTGTAAATATTATATTCAAAAATCAATGACTTTGTTTAAATCCATGATTTGTCGAAATTAAATCTCTCCTGATGATAATAAATTTTAAATATCATTGATATAGTAATTCACATAAAAATTTATCATCATACCTAATTGATCGATATTTTTCAATTCATTCTCAACATTTTCTTCATTTTCGTTGTTGTCGCAAAGCACAGGAACAATCACCATCAATACAAATATTAGAACAACAGCTTTCATCGTTGAACCTTAAAGAGAAATAGTTGAAGAGGCATTTATAACCACAATCTCTTCCATATTCTCACATATATATACATGTATTGTGACATCATCAATCATCTATATTTGTATATGTTTGTATAGAAATGTGGACAAGGCTCATTGAATAATATTAAAAATAAATAATAATGTGACACTTGGTGATGGAGAATGTTGTCAAATATTGATATTGAGATTGATGATGTTCGATGATTATTGATATTATATTTTTGTATTTTAATTTTCAACGAATGAATTCGGAATGTTGTCAAATAATAAAATGATAAGAAGAGAGATATGGCAACATTATAACATTATAACATAATATTGTTGTTTTTCTTATCGTTTCTAACAAAATGATATTACTCGCTTGATATCAAGATTTGTATTTATTGTGATGAAACATCCAGATGATAAATATCAGCGAACTCATTGAACAAGCTATTACATGATCTCACAAATAAAAATGATTTCATTTTTAAAGAAAGAATTGTGTAGGAATTACATAAAGTCCACTATTTCTGATCATTTTTCTAGTGAAAGTGTAAGGAATTTAAAATTAATGTATAAGATAAATTGTATTTGATGAAAAAGCAGGTCCCTGACAGGTGAGGGAATATCTGTTTCCAATGATATATCACCAATAGGAAGTCTCATATGTCATTAATCTATTATTAATAATGAGCTTAAAAATAAGCAGTATAAAATAAATAAAAAAAAGGAAAGATAAAATAAAGATTAAACAAGTTAATGCCAATTTCATATTAAGTGATATTAACCAAAACATAAATCCAAAAATATAGAATTAAATTACCTTTAATTAAAAAGTAACATTAAAAAGACAATATTTGAAATGTTAAATTAAATATTAATTTATAAGTTTAACAAAATAGTTATGGTGATTTGCAATAACAATTACCGTCTATTTCCGCTAATTAAAATAAATACATAGAACGTTCACTATGTAGTATGTATGAACAACAAGATACACACAAAATGGATGTGTATGGTTAAAATAAGTATATAAGGGATGAGCTAATTCTTTATTTTTGTCCATTCAACCAGAGACTTCAAAAGGTAAGACGTTTCGGGTAAAGTAACTAACCCAGAAACAAGTGTAGTTGTACGGGATTAAAAGTATTTTAGAAGGTATTTTTGGTATTAGCAGTGAGCTAATGAGTACAGCAATGTATTTTAGTGTTATATAAGCCATGATTAGATTTTGAGCTAAGGTATTCAGAAGAAGTATCGGGACTTGTACCTCATATTATTAGCGTAACCCTACTGGTACTTGTGTTCCCTTAACGTTATTTGTGGTGTAAAATGTAAAATAAATATATCTTAGTCAGAAATAAATGTTTGTTTATACTTACTGTGCACCAGAATTTAAGTAGAAGTCAGATTAGGAGAGTAATAATCGAGCAGTTAAGTTACAGTAGTTCTTAACTTAATATTTTTATAATTATTAGTTAATAGATTACAGAGAATATTTGTTTGTCTCAAACTCATATTTTCAAATAACGAACACGATTTAAGACAGACTTATTATTATTTGATAAACTCGAATTACAAGAATTGTATAATATATTAAGTATCTTATTTCCTTAGTTAAAATTACCGCTGATATCATTTAACATTCGAACAACAGTTTCTTTTACATTAAGAGAATGATAGGAAGGAGACTGTAAAGTTGTGAATTTATTCTTTGGTTAAATACACTTTCTTGTGTTGTGACTTTCGATTAGTTTTCGGTGGCCATTTTATAGAATAATAACAGCTAGTATAAACCATGTATTATCAAATAATATAATGATATTGATTACAGAGCTTTAAGTTGAGGCTAGTGATACATATTGATTGTTTTGGTGCTTATAGCTTTCGATCCACAATCGTTATATTTATGGTGCAAAAGATGTAAAAATTTCCACACATTGAATGAGGCAAATGCTAGTCAACGTCGAAGAGATATTGAATAAATAATTTATTTGAAAGTGATAGAGAATATTAACCATACTTACTATGATTATACATTAAAATCATTTTTTATTAATAATCTAAAAGCTTAAATGGGTTGCTCATTGTTGAGCCATCTCCAATTGAATTTTTGGGAACTTAATTATAAAACAGTGTCGATCAATAAAAATTTTAAGTGAAAACCATTCAGAATTTTATATAATTAAAATGAGTTGTACTCTTTGATAGGAAAACCAAACAATTATAATTAAGTACACAAAAGAAAAATCATGCACATATGTTTGTAAGTAATACAGAACTAATTATCTGGATCAATCTTCTTCTTTCGGTAGAGGTTTCCCATTGCAGACTGACCGTTTGGATATCAGAAATTGTAGGTTATTCGTACACTGTTTTCAAAAACCATTGTGAAATGCTCTCCATTCGCATACCATCCTGAATAGTTAATAAAGGTAAGACATCGATAGACTTACCATACTTGACACTCAGTTTAAATATGATAATTGTGGTTGCTTAAATATGTCACGAGTAGGTGAAATAATCGTCAAATGGCTATTCAAATTATACTAGTGATAAAGGGGAAAAGAAATATTTTCCTGTTAATGCTTACGAAAATAATTAACGCTTATATATAATATTTTAAATTTTTACAAGAAATAAAAATAAACATTTTCGAAAAATCGTGTCAAAACTGTACAAATTGTATCAAATAATCAAAACTGTAAAACTAGAAATAAAAGTAAATCAAATTTAAAGTAGCCGGAGTCAAATCAATCAAATATAATAGTTAAAGAATAGCATAAGTGTTTTTCGATTGTTTTGTTTAGATTGGGATTTTACATATCAAATCACTTTGGATTTTGGATTTCTGCACACCGAAATATCAGTGTTGATATCCTCAATCTTCTTCGGAATTCTTGGCTCATCATTGTTTTCAATTTTTTATATCCTACGCAGTTTATTTATATCATAGTTCAATTATACCATTAATCCATAGATGATAAATAGTTCTTTGAATCAGATATATCTGTTAAACACAGTAATACATTGTTTTGGCTTTAAATATAAAATTGTGTAGTAAAACTACTCAAGCAAAATCATTCAATAAAATCAAAGTAATCAAACGTTTTATTAGCCATGAGCACATAACTATCCTAGACAATGTCTCAAGGCCTACTTGTTCTTCCTACGTTCATTTGTACTTAAACAATATCCGATTTTGCAATGTTATTATCATTTTAAAAAATATCTTATCATGAAACTATTTTTTTATATCTCAACATATTTCATGATTTACATTATATACTGTCTACATCAATATGAAGCGCGTAATGACAACGAACTCAAGAGTAACAGCAAAAAAATTAATATAGCTAAGATTTATCAGAATTTTCTTAATTTTAATTTTAATTTTAAATAAAAATATCATTTTGGAATTTGTTTTAAAAATATGTATTAATCATCATTTTAAGAATGAAATTCAATTAATTGATAATTACTATGGTATAATTACTATGCTATACATTGTAATAATATATGATGCTACACTATTTTAAATTAGCTTTAATAATGTTATAAAGCGAAATATTGAGTTTAAATGGTAATATAAAATTTAATTTTTGGTTATAGGACTTGCTAATGATAAATTGAAAAATACAAATCTGAAATGGTTTCTCTGGAAAAAATGTGATAAGCGCCATATTAGATTCTGCACGACTAAATGTTTTAATTGTAAAGTGAAATTCTACAGCTTTAGTGGTGGGGTTTGTCAACCCCGAGATCTTAAATGCAAACCCGCATAAATGACGAAAATGTTTTATAAATTAATAACAACTTTTGTTTTTAATAAATATCAATTTGTTCGTCTTTTATTCATTAAACAAATTTATAATGTTATTTATGATTTATTGTTTGTATTTTACTGATAGATTTTGAAATTGAGATATTTTGTATGAATTTCTATCAAATAGTTTATTAGTTAACCACCTTCAGCTTATCTTTAATTCTTTAAAGAGAATGTTTGTTCCAGAATTCCACGCTACTTACAGTTATTTCGCCATTCAGAAATCTGAATCTCTACACTATTTCTGCATCTTTATGCTGTGCTTCCTGTATTTTTTGCATTATCTCTGATTTTATTTGTATTTGGACTAAATATATGGTTTTAGGCTTTTCAGTTTTTGCTTCATCACTGCATATTTTTCGTCAAATTATGAATAACCCAGAGGACACTCGCTACCCGTTGAAAACACTAAGCGTAATTAAATTATCTTAAAATTCTGGGCTTCCTACTCATTCTTGCTCATCACTGTGATAGACTCTCCCGAATTCCACAACATCTCTACTTCAGATCCTTTGATCAACACATTACTCCACATCCTGACGTTGTCCTTCTTAGACATCTCTTCACATCTGGTTCCGTTTCGAATTTTCTTGTTATCTATTGGTTAAACCTCACCGACGAAATGAATGTGACGAAGTTGCTGAGGTTTCTTTGATTTTCTATCTCGTGAATTACTGGGTCTTCGACTGGATCCAATTATTCCTTGTTTCTGTCCTGAATACATAAATTTCTAATTTCTATTCTGTGTCTAGTACTTCGTATTAAATGGTACGATCTGAAATGATGGTCTTCTTGTCCACATATTCAAAATTTGGGAATTAGAAGGCACTGGCTTCTGTAGTGTCCGCTTTCTCCACAGCAAAAACAATTTTCTCCACGCAAGCGTTCTTCCTTTGGGTCTTGCATTCCTCTACACTTATTGTACAGTTTATTGGCCATGTATTTCATCGAAAATACTGGTCTCTCTCTACCTGAAACGAACTTCTGTTATGAAGCTGTTGGCTTGGGGTTTCGTGTTCTGATTGTATGTGGTGGTATATAATTGGTTGACTCGTTGCTTCCTTTTTTAAACTAATTATTCCACTCGTTGCTTCTTCCAGTTTTTGGTGCTTGGGCATAGCTTTCCCTACGGATTGTATTGGATGCCTGGGGATCTCCTTGTAAACTTTGTTCTTGATTCTCGAAGACCTTTGCAGCACTCCTATCGTCTATTATATTCATGTTTGGCTTTAGGGAAAGAGCGTCTTTCAACTCATTCAATCGTGTTCTTTTGTTGATGATATCTTTCACTGTCGTATCTTTATTCAATTCGGAATTCATCAACCCCTCAACTAATCTATGAACTCTTATCTCGACGGTGGCAAACCGTTCGCTCTCCGATTGTTAAACATTTGCAAGTTTGACAATCATATCCATTATCGATTTTTTTATTGTAAATGTATCTTCAAACCACGATTTACCTAACTCTTCTGTGTTATCTTCAGATTTGAAGTTTTTCCTCAAAACTCCAGCATCGTCTAAAAGCAGTGAGTAGAATGCGCTAATCAGACTGAGATTATTAATTAATAGCCAATCCTCCATATCCCTTACCCACTTTGAGGTCTCATTTGAAAATCTTCAGAAAATTTTTCCAATATTGGAATTGAACGCTCCTTGTGCCAGTTTCGGCAAACTCTCTACTAGCTGTCTCTTCTGCTGATTCCTTGTATAGCGTGGTCGCCAGTTAAGTCATTAATACTTTCAGGTATAATATTTATTTCTAAAAAACTACACTAATTCACCATTCAATTTATTTTAAACACATACAACGTGTTTCTTTACTTAAACACGTTACTGAAATAATGGAAAAAAGTATGTCGTATTGCAATTTATTGAAAATTAGCTACGGCCACTTTTTTAACATCAGAAGCAAATTTACAGATATTCTCAATTTTTACAATTATTTCATAAAATTAAGCAGTGATATTAATTATAAATTAATTAATAATTAATTATAATTATAAATATATAAATTTAAAAACTCAAATAATCATTTAGTAGTGCTGTGATTAGAATGGGACTTTGGTTTTAAAACTATGTTTTGTCACCATTAGATATTTTTAAAAATGAGATATTAACTGAATTATATGAATAAATCAAACAAGGCAGTTATATATAAAATTAAGTTATAAAATTATGTCATGCGCGAAAATTCATTAGAGTGAAAGTAGGTCAAAGGACCATTTTTCTTAACTTAAGCCAAAATATGTATTTGTATATAAACAAATTAAAATAATTTTATATAAAATTAAATCAAAAATTTAATTCTAAAATTCTCACATCATTAATGATTATAATTGGAGTAAAATTTATTTGTTGCAAGTCAATATTTATTGGGAATAGGAAGCTAAAAACACCCGTCGCTTATTACACTAATAAACTCACGTGAATAGTTGAATGAAAATTTCCTTTGTTTTTAAAACCATATTTTGCAATTCAAACCTCGCAAGCAGACATTATCATATTGTAAAATGATCTTAAATCTTGTTAGCTTATTCTCAAGAAATATGATGATCACATATTAATAGAAGCTGTAAATTCTTTTCTGATTTTCATTATTAACTGATAAAGTTTATCAATATCAACTGAATAAAAATAACAGAAAACTTATTATTTCTGAGTTCCTGTCTATAAAAGTTGGCATGGATTCTAGTCTGCAGTTCAACATTGCATTAGAGATATTGGATTAATAACAAGTTGTTGTATTGTTGATATGTTTCAATCTGAATAAGCGAATGAAATCCTGAATGAATCCTTCAGGGATCTGTGAAAGTGAAATGAAGAAGATTCTGATAAATTTTATATGACGATTCAAAATATAACATGCTTTGCAGCAAGCATATCTGGGCAATAAATTGTGCAGGAATCTCTCATGAATTCTTCTCATTTGGGATGATTATAATATCGAATAGTAATAACATTAAAATGGTCTGTGATGCAAGGAAATATTTATTTCAGGGACAATCTTTCGTTAAAGAAATTCTAAGTTAGATTTCTTGTTAACTTTACAGTTGAATATGGCCAGAAATTGGCTTCAGTATCTTGTAGCATATTAGAATAAAGATATGAATGAATTCAGAACTTCTTTCAAGGAAAACAATAATTTAATCCAAAACTTCAGGATTAATATATTATATTGAAACTTTGGATAAAATTCATAATTCAATACGGCAATAAATCAGGAAATAATTTTGATGCCTAGCTTAAGCAATCAATATAATTCGGCTCCAATATACCATCTTAGAATGGTTTAAAATTCTTATTAATATTGGCAGCTTTATAACAAAATAACTATTAATCTGATATAAAATAATTATAATCATTTTATTATTTATAATTAATTAATAATTTTCATTTTATCCAAATTAAAAAGCTTCCTAAATATCCATGTGATCATGATTTCGAATTCCACATTTATCATTTTAAATTTTGATGTTAGAAAGTCTTTTTCATTGTTGTAGAAGTTCTTTTAATTAAAACTCGAGGCCTCCAAGTACTATATATATATATATATATATTAGGCTGAGTCAAAAGTTATTCATGTTTTTTAGTTGTTTAAAGTTTTTGTTTTACCAAATCATTTAAAC
>JBBMOY010327780.1:0-12049 GCA_037951405.1 Platydemus manokwari | reverse complement strand
TTATGAGTTATTTTTAAAATAATTCTTATATGTTATTACCGCATATACAATGGTAATGATTTCTATTTTTATTTTCTAATAATCCCAATAATGTATTTTATGACTGTATTTTATTGATATTGACATGGTTACGATTATCCCGATTTGTTATGAAATTATTTATCATTTGTCAAATAATTCACTGTTATGTATTATAAACTAATGGCGATATTAATCACCGATGTATATATAATAATTTACAGGTAACCAAAATTTGATCAAATTTTCACATCTTTTCCATTTTATTTTTCATTTTCATTCTGTACAATACAGTTGCTATATCGAATATAATAACGAAATTAATAATAATTCAAACAATTACGTGAATATTCATTATTTAAAAGTAAAAATGTAGTTTATATGGCTCCTGTGATTATATAAATATCATAGTAATTGGCTTTCATTTTAATTAACATCTATTAGAAATCAGGTGTTGATCTATTGGGATTTAGAATTAAAATTTGGTGTATTGCAAGTATGGATCAACACAATGTGTGTTGATGTTTTAATTTATCTTTAAATTTAATATTTGCTCAACATCTAAATTCTTGAACTGTTATTAGTGGTCTGTGTGTCAATATTTTTCATTTCAAATATTCACAATATCTCATTGAGGCTGTTAACCACAATATTATTAATATATGCAATTTATCACACAATATCTCATTGAGGCTGTTAACCACAATATTATTAATATATCCAATTTATCTCATAATATCTTACTCGGCATTCATTTCTAATAAATCAAAATTAATTTTAAAATCGATATTTTTATCCTTATTATTTCAATATTTCTTTAATTTTTTTATTTATTCCATAATATTATATTTGTTTATTAGAAAATGCCCTGCTATTAGAATCCTTTTTGTAGAACGTCTTTAATAACATCGTTTGTATATTTTGAAAAAAATTTTGGATTATTTTGTTAAAGTCATTCTATAGCGAATCTAATGTATATTTGTCTTCCCCTTTATTTAAATTCTGAATTATTTACTTTATCTTCACACCAATCCATCATTAATTCATTTTCAACGTGATGATTGCGATTTAGATCATGTAATTTGAAATGAACGGAACGTTTCTCTACGTAAACGCGAACCTTAGAATTATTTTTTATGGTTTTCAAAAATATTGAAATCTTAAAAGATGTTTTGATTCTACCCTAATTCGTTTAGCTTGTTTATATTTTGGGAATTCTGAATTTTAATTTGAGAACTATAATTATATGGCTGTGTCTTAATTTAATTTGAGAAACTTTGTGGTATGGGATTTAGTAAGGTTATCATATGTTTAATTCGATATAAACAATAAGATTATTACAAATCTAGAATGATTAAGATAGGTTATGGCTTGGTTTGATAATTTTACGTGTTGAATTCTATTGACATTTTAAATATCGGTTTAAGTTAAGAAAAAGGGTCCTTTGACTTACTTTCGTTATAATGAATTTTCGCACATAAGATAATTTTATAACTTAATTTATATATAACTGCTATGTTTGATATAATTCAGTTCGTATAATTCAGTTAACATCTCATTTTTTAAAGATGTCTAACAGTGACAAAACATAGTTTTAAAACCAAGCTCCCATTCTAATCTCAACACTTCTATATGATAATTTGAGTTTTTAAATTTAAATTTTTATAACTATAAATCGAGTTAATAAACTTCAGACATGTTTAATAATATCGTTGTTTATTTTTATAAAATAATTGTAAAAATTGAGAATACCTATCAATTTGTTTCTTATGTTAAAAAAAAGGGTTCCTCGCTAATTTTCAATAAATTGCAATTTGACTTACTTTGATCCGTTTTTCAAATAATCAAATTTTAGGAGATTTTGGAGCTCTAATCTATTTATTATTTGATTTCAAACAACTAAAATTCTTCTTAAATACTTAAATAAAAAATCCAAGATTCTTTTAAAGAATATAATTAAATAATATAATTAAATTAATATTGTTCTCTGTGATAAACGATAAATAACTATTTAGAGATTTAATGTTCATTGATGTTCTATGTAAATCTTATATTTTAGTAAAATAATAATAATATTTGATAAAAATATTTAATCAACTCTTCAAACTAATCATTATTAATAATATTTGATATCACCCAATGAATTTTATAGCTCTTGTGATAGATTGAACATTAAATTTTATTATTATTTTTTCTGATAATTCCATCATTGATTGATTCGAAATCAACACACCACACATTTATTAAATGTTTGTCTTTATTTGTTTTATTTATTTTCCTTATCTTTGCTAGAGTTTTCTTATCAAATTCTTCTAATGATTTTATTGTTTCAATCGACAGTAATTATATTGTTTTTGGAAAATTGTTCGATTGGTATTTTGGTTTATCTGGATTTATTAAAAATTGATTAAGATATTCTAAAAATCATATTGTTTTCATCGTTCGAAATTCAATCGTAATGATGTACACATGTGATGGCATCCATGGTGAAGAAGCTGATGAGATTTAAAATCATTCTTGTTTAGAGAATTCCCAATGCTTCTGAAGCATTTATTAACCAAATAAAAATTGTTTTAATTTAATTAATTATAGATGATGGTCTAATTTCATTTTTCAATCAATATTTTTAATTATCTTTCTTCTACTCGATACAAATTTAAAACTTGATTGTGTGTGATTTTACAAAAAAAACCACTAATGCGTTCATATAATTGGAATATCTTCCCATCAAGTAAAAAATAATCCAGCTTACTTCTGGTAATGGTGATAATATTATAATGAACCAGTGATATTTATAAGCGGGGAATATCCATCGGTAAACAGTAATTACCGTGTTAATATTTTTTCATTAAAATTTTTGGGTTGTGAGAGATTGATTGTATTTCATGGTTTGTATTGTTCACATCACAAAACCATGGGCCCGTCAAATTTTTAGATTACATAAATTAATCACAAATTATGTATATCTATATAAAATCATCGAACCATTTAAGATATTTAATAGTTGACCAATTTTATTCAATTAAAATTACATCAATTATCGATAAATTAGAACATTTCTGTTTTAGTTAACTTGAGAAAAAACGGTGATTAGAAATTTGTTGCAATTAATAAATCCCACGAGAAATTAGATTAGAATTCTTCGATTATCTTTTATTGCTTTGTGTGGAACGATGTACTTTATGTGAGATAAAATCCATTGAGGATTTTGTGAGCATTTTTGAATAAAATATCTGATCTGGAAAAATGAGAAACCATGAATAAAAAGTTTGTTTCTTTCGGTTTTTTTAAATAAATTTTCTTTTTCAATAGTTAAAATTATATTTGGTGATCAGCACTTCGGTACGTTTAGAGGAGACCTTTCAAGAGGGTAACTTAATCAACTTTTAATCAGCATGTAATTTGTTGATATCTTATCCGATATTTTAAAAGACATTGTTAAATAAAACCTTAGTTTCTGATTGAAGGATTTGTTCAATTTAAATTTCGTTACAAAGAATGATAAATTATTTTTCTTTTATATTATATCTATAATTATATCTATATTATATCTACAATTATATACAATTCGACTCAGATTCACTACTCTGGCTAGTGTTCCCGTCACTAGAATGTTTTATCAACTTATATTACCAAAAATGTCTTTACACTCACATAGTAAATTTTTGCGTGTCATCAAATAAAATTCTAAATAATCATGCAACGTTTTTACCATTCATTATAATGATTCATAATAAATTATGATAATCGTTAAGTTATAATAGTAAAGGAAATATAACCGAATTCTGTTAACATCACCTTGTTTAATATCAATCTGATCCATTCATTTTCTATAATTGATTTGGGTTAATTTATTTTGTTACTCGTGCAATATCGCTTTAATAAATATGATTGGCTGGATTGATAGAAAAAAGTCATTAGATAATCGGTACAAAATCTCATGCGCAATTTCTAATAAAAGGCCAAAAGTGAATTCTGCTTTGACTAATTAACTGAAGACATGAACCATTTTTATTTATAGATGAATTGCAGATGCCACATTGTTTGGATTTTTAAACTCATTATCGATCGGTTTTAATTAATTTTGATTAATTTTTTATAAAAAGCTTGGTTAATATCACTAATTTTTTATGGAACATGAGAGTTGATAATAACTAAATTCGACTGTACTAAGAATCATAATAAATTAGAAGTTCAAGGAGTTATTTACAAGGAAGTGCTTAGATGACATTTAAAAATCATAATGAACTCCAGTTGTTACATTCGTTATATATCGAATTGCTACAATATTTATCTCATTAAATAATTAAAAAATAACTTGGACAATAATGCTGCTCAACATATGTATCGCTTCTCGTGTTGTTTCTACTCAATGAATTCCTGGTATTACTATTATCTGCTTTAAAATATAATTTCAATAACTAGATCTCCTTCTTGATTATCGATTAATGATAATTATCAATAAAATTTTAAATATTTTTTATAAGATTTTATCATTGAAGATTTTCATGAAGTCCGTCAAAAGCATTAAAATTCATCGTGACATTTTCCCATCATTTTTATGAATAGCATTCTAGACATCAGCATCGTGATATTGTGCGTTGAAAATGTTTATGACAAAACTAAAACCAAATCCAAAACATTTTCAAAATCAAAAGGGTAAATTCCAGATTTTCACATTAGAATTTGAAATATTAAATCGTAGTTAGATTTGTTAATGTCTTGTTGTTTTTATTAAATTATTTTTATCAAATCACACATTTCTCTGTTCTCTGTCACTATTATTAGTTTAGCCTTTCATTTTTAATGAGTAAATTTAAAATTCCGAAATAGAAATACTATTGTGAAGCTATCACTTTTATTACTGTTGGCGTTTTAAATATTTGCCATTTGTTAGTTGCTAAAACTTCTTCATTTTTCATGTTTAACTCAAAATTTCACCGAAAAAATAATATATATTTATTATACATCCATTTTAAACAAATATTCGATTATTTTCAATCTTCTTTTAAAATTAAAATGCTCAGATTTTAATTTCTAAATTTTTTTATGAATAATTATTTTGAACATATTTTTAACCAATTGAGACATTACAGTAATGTTTCGAGCATTATAAATAATCATTTAACAATATTTTTTAATTATTAATCTTAATTTTATTTGAATTATAAACCTCACACCGCTGATGTGCTTTTACCAACTATTGGCATCGGATGATCATAAGTATTTCAAACTTATTTTTTACTAAATACCATCTCGAAATACACACCAACTAATGTAGGTTATTATTGGAATTTTATTGTATACTCCGTATTGAATGATTATATGAATCTTGACAGAAAGAAGATTTGATAGCATTGAAATTTAGAATTTAAATACAAAAAGTTAATTAATTCAAAATTCCGCCAGAAAAACCGAATATCAAAACAAGAGATATTGGTGATGACATTTTATTTAATCAGTAGGATTTATAAATGTTAAATATAATTGTATTAGACACTAGAAAGATTAAATATGACATTTATAACTATTAATTTAATCACTAATGTATCTGATTCAAAAGATAATATGTTCAGATTACATATCAAAACTCAATATTTATTAAAGATAAATGTTTCATTATCAAATATCTTTTATTGAGACCATCTTAAAGTTAGAACACTTATAAATGAAAGCTGAATGTTTTGTCTACAAAAAAATTGTTGCTGTTGTTTTAATTAGAGGGAGAATAATGTACATTGATGATATGAGACGATTAAAGATCTATTCGATAGCTAAAATGTTGCTTAATAATTAGAGAATTGTTTCAAAATAATACTAGCTCAATAATTGCTTAGAAGTATTGACTTCGAAAACGGAAAAGCTGAGTACTTTGAGAGTCTATAAGATAAAGTCTTTGGTGTTTTATAAAATACACTTTATAAAAGATATTGTTATTGTTGTACATATTTTCCTTGGTGATGTTGAAAATATAAAACTTAAATTATAATTTTTATTGAGTGCACTGAATGTAACATAAAGATGTACCATATTTTGTACCGGTTATTCGGAATAATGATATCGATATTGTGATGAAAATATTCATTGAAAATTACAATAGATACTTATAATCGAATGGAAAACCATGTGAATTGTGATTATGAATATTATGAATTTCAAGCCCTCTAATGACCAAATAATTAAATTATGGACAACATGTTACCTTATACTAATGAGTAAAGAGAGGACCGTGAAACAGGCCTGTCAAGTGTGCTACCTGTTGAGATTGGATAAAATTCATTTAGCAATTTACCAAAACTTTTAAAATTAACGAATTAATGAATTCAAAATTTAATACGAGAACAAAATTATTTTCTGTAGATATCAGTGCTATATTGAGCTCTATTTATTTATATAATTGAAAGTTATCTGATAAAATTAGTGTTAAGACAGCTATTTAATTTAAAGCTATTTTATTTCATCATAAATTGTCATTGTAATACTGATTTACTCGCTAAAATTAACACTTGGTTATATTTTATGATGTACAGTTGTCAAAGGGTATTTAAGCGATAATTTATTACAAGCATCATTATTGGAAATGTGTTTAGTGTAGCTTTTACATTTTATGAAATTGAAATCATTTGTTTCGTTTCTCTTTCTTGACGAGTAACCATAAACGGACTTGATTGATTTAACTTTTTTGTTGCTGTTGTGAACTTTGAATCTTTAATAATCATATAAAATTTATGTCGAACATTTTCTAAAACACGCTTTAATCAAATGAGATTCTTATTTTGGGTCCAATGATATGAAAATCTGAGAATCATGTTATGATGCTTAATAATTGAGCTGAAAAATTCGAATTATTTAACTTCCTGAATACATTTGCTCTTATAAATAAATTGGCTAAAGTTAAGAAGAGGGGTCCTAAAATAGAATTTTTCATTTATTGAGTGCATTACAAAGTCTATATAGTTTATTTAATTTTTCATTAAAGTGCTTAAGAAGAAGAATTTTAGTAGTTTGAAATCAATAATTAAATACACAAGACCTACAAAATCTTCTAAATTTTGATTATTTGAAAAACGGATCAAAGTAAGTCGAATTGCAATTTATTGAAAATTAGCGAGGACCCCTTATTTTAGCATTAAAAACAAATTGATAGATGCTATCACTATTTAGAATTATTTTATAAAAATAAGCAATGATATTATTAAGCATGTCTTTAGTTAACTAGCTCGATTTATAATTAAAAAAATTTAAATTTAAAACCTCAAATGATCATATAGAAGTGTTTTGATTAGAATGGGAACTTGGTTTTCAAACTATATTTTGTCCTTATTGGACATTCTAAAAAGAGAGATATTAATTGAATTATACGAATAAATTAAAAATCGCAGTTATAAATAAAATAGAATTATACAATTATTTCTCGCGCGAAATTTCATTATAACGAAAATAGGTCAAAGGGCCCATTTTCTTAACTGAAGCGGCCAATAAATCATATAACAGAAAGTGTTTAAATAACCACACTCATTTTCCGCAACAAAAGGATATGTTCATAATTGTTTGTGTTATACATTGGATTTTGATATTTATATATTCCGCTGTATCACAAGAAATAACTTGCCAGCCTTATTACTGGATGCTATTTTTTAGTGAAAGCAACAATATAACAATTTTAATTCCATTACTTCTCAATTAAATATTTTTCTCTTTTAAGGTATGTTCCAAGTGATTTATCAACAGACAAATGACGGTGTCTATTTATTTGTCGTTTTATCTGTCCTAGTTCTGGCTGTAGCGGCCTTGATACCGATTAGTCAATTAATCAGTTTCCATAGATATCTCCGTTAGTTGATCATTGACATTATTTATTTATAAATTATTACTTTTAATTGAAACAATCCATTAACCATCTACTATTTCCTGCAGGAATTAATAAATTAACCACCTATGAATATGTGAAACGAACACGTGACTCTTCTGGGAGCACGGAAAATGCAAACAACAATACTTGCAATAATAATTGTCAAGTGAATATTCGATCTAAATCTAAGGTAAAACAATGAGATTTTTTCTTAATTAAAACTAACAACAAAATTATAAATGAAATTCACTGAAAATGTTTGTTTGTGTTGTTTTGTTTAGAATACTGTTGCTCCATTAAGTTTCGATGTTAGTCGAATCGGTGACGGTTTAACTGATACTAATATAAGGTAATTATTTGTTTTATTATTATTATTATTTCAATTTCTTTCTTTCTCTTTCTCTCTCTTCCTCTTTCTTCGGAATGTTTTCATGAAATTAAATAATCAATAATGTATGATTTAAACAATGAGAATAATTTAATTAAATAATTGAATGCAGTATTAAATTCAATTAAAACATTTCCATTGTCGAACAATCTCATTGTTATTTCAATATATTTTCCTACAACTGAGTATTTGATGTAAAAATATTGAATAAATATGGTATTGTTTTCAATTGATATTTTTTATTCGACCATAAAAGCCCAACATATTTCGGGAAATCATGACAACGATATTCAGGGTTGTGTGAAGTGGATAAGAAAATTAGTTGACTATGACTCCTATAATCAATTATTTTCATGATCAATGAAAATGAATTGTGATTGTGTAATGTTTAATAACATGATTTGAGTATTTATAAAATGTAGTTAGTTAGTTTTATAAATGTTACTTTGGAGTCTAATGCTTTAATGTGTTTCTTGTTTAATTTTATAAAGTGGTTTTCGTAAGGTATATGTGATATGGAATTAAAATACATTTACAACAGACACTCTTGACCAATTAGTGAGTGATACTTAAATTAATTCATCGATGAGTGATAATTAATAAAATGTCTTATCGATTGCGATTTCAATTTGTGTTAAATACAACTGATGAAGTTTCGATTTTTCTGGAAATGGGGGAGACGGTGGATCCCAAGATATGGGTTAGAGTTATGGCTCATCACTTTAGATTGAGCTGGTCATATTTTTTAGAATTTTTGAGTATTTCTTTAGGTAAAATAGTTCATTGATTGAGTCGACTTTTCTCTCGCATATTTCTTGCCATTATAGGTGCGTAACCATAAATTAAAGACCTGAATTTGGAAAATTTAAAAACCTGTGTATTAATGTAGGAATTGTCTGTTTATGCATAATTATATTTTACATGTAACCTTGAATACTTGACTTGCTAGAGAGCGACAACTACTGTTATATAACGAAATTTCTCAAAATTTGTGCTTCTTAGAATATCATGTTCCTTATCTCTGAAATTGATATTTCATAATACATGTATTAATGTGAATTGTGACCGATTTATTTCTCACCTATAATATAAAATTATATCTATTCTGATAAACAGTGTTTTTGAGTTATTTTGACTTTCAACATAGAGCTTACTTACAATTTATTAGTAGTATCAACAATAAAAATCAAAAATCAATCACAGATATTGATTCTAAATCCAATGATTGTGTTATAAAGAATGAAAATTCAACACAAAATGTGGTTAACTGCCATTCAAATCGTGAATATGATCGAGTAGCACTGACTAATGCCATTTCACAGCAAAATTCAATGTCTAGTGTCAAGACGCATTTCTTTCCGGCTTTAGAATCTAGGAAACAATCGAAAAATATAATCGATATCAATCAATGTTCTGGTGAAAGTGGCCAATTATATCAATATGATTATAACGGCAACGTTCCTGTGGTTAGTTATAATTTGATAATAATCTATTCCCTTTATTGCTCTGTTAGTATTAGCTAGAATATAAGATGACGACACTCTTTTTATTACAGAAAAAAATATTTTAAATATATTTTAGTACTGATTTATTAATATTCGGCGTTCATAGAAATTCTCGATAATTGAAAGGTCCTGAATATAATATATTTCTGGGAAAATTACCTCGTCTTATATTCATGCTAATATGGCAGATTTTAGTTTCCAAAATCATCAAAATTAAAATTTTATAATGACATCATCAGATTTAGATTTGTCAAAACACTAATACTAAATTATAGTTTATGAGATAGTTCGGCAAAACATTATATTATTTATTGTTAATAAGCATAACAAGAATAGAGAATCGTCAAATACTTATAATAATAATCGACCTCAACAAATTCTTCATCAAACTTTTATTTAAAAAACGATATTTAAAATGAGCTCAAGATCATTCTATTAGATTTTATTGGTGAGATCAATTTATTAAAGTATTGTAAGACCCTACATATATTAAGATCCCCTTATTTTTAGATCAAAAATTTTTAAGAAACCTAAATTACTTTATTCGTCATAGAAACCATGAAATTCTTCTTCACTTTCTAATATCTTCTGTTTCCAAGTGTTGATTAACCAGTTTTGAAGCTAATTCTTCAATTTCCCATCATCTGTGTCTGAGGAATCACTTCGGTAAAATAGCATCATCCTCAAAGTCAATTTTCGCAAATTCAACCACTTTTAGCTTGTATCTTGCATTATAGGAATTTCGCCTTTCAGCCATTTTACGGGAATCATACAATTGCACACAACTTTGTTAGCTGAAATATCAATTTGTTGCGTAGCATCATAAAGCAGCTGAATAACGGCAGAAAACTAG
Organism: Platydemus manokwari; assembly: GCA_037951405.1. NCBI lineage: Eukaryota > Metazoa > Platyhelminthes > Tricladida > Geoplanidae > Platydemus > Platydemus manokwari. The sequence goes on along the minus strand of JBBMOY010327780.1, from coordinate 1,433 downwards.
CTAATCGCATACATTAATGGTTGATTCAGTAAACCAAGTTGCTCACTACACCTATTAAGACCCTCTGGATTTTAGGCTGAATTTTTTTGCAAACAAGGTAGGTCTTATTACACGTAATATACAGTAATTTTGAACAGCAAAAACAAATTCAATAATCTATAATAGAAATAATAATAATAATAATAAATCCAATATCATTTTTTCAAGTTAAATGTTTTGTATTTTGCGAATTATGAATGACATGAAATAAATGAACATTCATTATGTACGGAAATGTGGTGAACAAGAGAGACTCTTTTCTAGAGATTTACGAAATGGAATATGTTTATTCAATGTATATCCGTTTGATTTAGGAAATATTATTGTAGCCAAATAAAATAGTCTCAGCCAAAGGAAAGAAAAAGTCATGTTGTCGAGTATATAATTGCCATAAAAACTTATCTCTTACGATATTCTGGATATTTTTTCTATCATCTCGAAGTATTTCAATGAATAATTAAATTAAATTAAATTATTATATTGTTTACTTTCGATTTTACATTTCTGTAAGACTATCTTGAAAAGCTGATTATATTAATATGTCATTAGATCTAGCACTGATTTCCAGTGTAACAAAAAGATGATATAATCGTGAATTCTTTGACTTCGTAATTACAATGTTTGTGAGGAAATTTTTCACTGGAGTTTCTTTTCTTTGATTTTTAAAACGATTATTGCGAAGCATATTTTTACATAAAAATATCGGTTTTGAACTTTATATTTGCTTTATATTCAAATTCTGATTATCATTTTTTATCTGATTTGTCGATAAGGTAATGAAATGACGTTTAGAAGAAACTGATGTGAAATTCGTTTAGTGATTTTTACTCAAATATTCAAAGATTTTATGTTGTATATTTTAGGATAATTCAATTGGTTTTAGAGATTCTTGATATCGTATAAATTCAATATGTTCAATGATTTCTCTACACCGATTTTCAATTTTATAGGAATTTATTTTTTCCCTTAAAATTAGAACCTAAAACCAAAGAAATTCCGAAAATAAATAGATCTTTCATTTTATAGACATTATTCTTTTACGTTATACATTGTGATTGAAACTGCTATAGATTTCACAGTTACCGATTCTTTTTTTATTGATCTCTTTTCATTTCTGCCATTATTTTTAATTTGTGAGTCCGGTATTGATTTGAGGACATTGTTTCAGGGCACCAATTTTGTGTAATACGATCTATTGCTTACCAGTATCATGTGGCATGCCGGCTAAGTTCAAATAGCCATCACAGAATTGCTTGTGGCACTCAAACGCGGTTGCTTTCTTCATTATTACAACACCACCACGCGCTTTGTACGTTGTTCAGTCTTACAACAGTGCACCAACAATTTTGCATCGACAACAGGGATGAGGAACGTTCAGCCTCCGGGCCTGATAT